>CM038678.1:621760379-621823207 GCA_021605205.1 Aegilops longissima
CCGCCCCGAACATACCTCCCCCTAAACATGCTCGAGTGCACTCTTGCTCCTTTTCTAGACCACACCATACTCTAGATTCTCTAGACTGAAATCCTTATTTAGTAGGAGTACGGGACTAAAACATTGCACATTATTTTTGCTTCCCTGGGTCAAACCTCCTTCCGCAATGTCGTCACCCACCATCCCGTTCTACCCTCCGTTGTGGCATTGTCGTCATGAAAAGGATGGTGGCAACCTCGCTTGCACCGATGTCTCTAGCGTGACGTCACCAGATCCTCCATCCTCTCAAGTGACATGAATGGCCGAAGGGGACACTGCCGCCATGGCTGCCGGCATTCCCTTCCTTGGATCGTGAAGTGGTTGGGAGTGAGACTAAGGGAAATATGGGAAATGAGACGATTACTAGCGTATTAGGGCAATGAGGCCCAAACAAATCCGCTGAGATGAGTTAGGCCCACTACCAAAATGGTAGGTGTATTCTTCAACAAAGTGGGGACACACTTTTGATGGAAACAAGACCGGGTGGGATATAGTTGTACTCTATCAATCTCAAATAATAATCTGCTTTTTTCTTGGCAAACGTTAACCCCTACTTTCAAATAATAATTTGACCCAAACACTAAACTAGCGTTGACCATAAACTTTTATACATCACACCATATGTTTAGAATCTACTAAGGCGTATGAAAAAAAGGATAAATCTACACACGTAATTTACATGTAACCGTTATAATTATATCGTTTTAGGAATGCTATAGGTAGGTTTGGCTAGATGTCTAGCCCATGTCTACACACTATTACATCGTATGTTTGTAAAAGAAACATTACAAAATATGCAAGTCTATATAGCAGCTAGTCTCCTACAAAGAAACATGCTTTTCTCTTTTGGAATAAAAGACCATAACCTTTTTTTTTGCCGGGGAAATAAACGTAAACTTAACAGCCAACTGAACAGCAACACAACTAAGGAAATGAAAATATAATCACAATATACATAGAATAAGAATGTGTGAAATAGAAAACCATGTCATAAACATCAGTTGTGGAAAAATTTAGGGTGGTTGATAAAACAGAATCATTACCTTTGAAGCAGAATTGAGATTTGGTCATTCCAAAGTTCCAATAATTCTGTAGGATAATCAAAACTGTCACATAACTGAGTATAACTGGTTGGGTGGTGAGCTGATCTAGAGGTGGGGTTGCGACTGCATCCGCTGGAGCCTCGGACTGTCGATTTGGACAAACCAATTTAAATGCAATAGCAGTAGCTCCCACAACGCTAGAGAAATTTTCACTATCTGCAATATCATTAGAAGCATTAATGCTTAGGAATGAGAAGCAGGTTGCATTGAACAAACTTCATCCAAATTTGTGCTTTGTATGGAAGCAAGTTGTTGAGCTTACATAGTGCTTAAGTTTCACCTCCTAACATACGGTGATGGACTGTTCGCACCTTACTTTGCAACCAGCAATACAAGTGGAGCGACAACGTGCAAACTGATGCCGCCATGGTGACGAAGGCTCAAGCCATCAATTTTATGTGCAAAATAGATCCTTCTGGAATATGCTAACAGAAAGGATAGCTCCATTTTGTTGCCTGCCGCAATAGCAAGAAAATTTTTGTTGTCACTTTCTAACAGCGCTTGCCAATTACATAAAGAAATACTCCCTCTGTTCACAAGTATAAGCTGTTTTGGATATTTCAATATGGACAGTATACGGACTGAAATGAGTGAACAGACACACTAAAATGCATCTATATACATCTGAATCAGAGAAAAAGGTAGAACATCTTATATATGTGAACTGAGGGAGTAACATTCTACTAGCACATGCCAATTACATACAGAAATAACATTCACCAAATTCAACTAGTTGCAAGATCACAAAAGAGTGGATAGCTAGTTAATAAATCAAGCTATTCCGATTATTCAGAGCCAGTATTTTAGGTACTAATTAGCTAGCTGTGTTCTTTTCTCCATGATAGAATACACTATCATTTTCCAATCGAGTCGAGGACCTATGGCGTAATGAAGAAACCTCCAAAGATTAGTCAGACCAAGAAGAGCTGATCAACTTCTCAGGAGGGCAACATTCATCATAAGTGCTGGATCAACTGATGTGTTTTCCCACTATCTTGCCACAAACCGTTCAGGAACAGATAGCTGGCCACCGTATGAGAACCTACTGATAACACATGTCACAAACTATACCCAGGTAGACACCGTATGAGAATCTACTTGAAAACCTAACAATTTACCTTCTTCTGACATCACCGCTTAAATAGACGAATCAAGTAACATGGTGCAAGCTAAGCCTGTCCATAATGACCTTCAGCCATTCTTTGAACTTCACATTCTACATAATCTAAAGAAATAATCCATTTCTGGCATTCATCTAATGAGAAGTAGAACTCTTGCTGATTTGCGTTTTCCATTGGCTAGCAACTACAGAAAATTTCTACCTCGTCATTAGCAAATGCTTGATGGTGGTAATCTGTCATCATCATCTTTAAACCAGCACTACAACAAATTAGCAGTAGCAGATTGTATCTTGAATCTCCTCAATGAACCCGCACCGAAAAATGTAGGAAACTTTTTCATGATTTATGTAGATTGATAGTCCTTTCAAATCACAATTTCCTTATATGTTTCCCTAAAGAAAAACAGTGTGTGCTGTGTGAACAGAGTGCACATTATGATCCTTTGCCCGATGCTAGAAAAAAAATCTATGTTTTGTAACAGGACATCTGACCAAATATGCTTTAGTCACAAAAATTATATCTTCCTTGTGGGTTCTAGAGGCGCAAATTAGCAGCAGTAGCAAAGTAGTAGCAGCAGCAGCAGAGCATCACGCGGCAAACCATGGGAAGCAGGAGCATCACGCGGCAAACAGCTGGGAAGCAACAACATCATGCTGTAGGAGGATGTCTACCTTGTCCGTGGTGGCGGGCGAGGCGATCGTTCCGCGGGAGCGAGAGAGCATCCTCCGCCGCGAGCACATGCTCTGTTCGTTTACCGCGTCGCGACTGGCAGGCGGAGCCAGCGGCAGGAGGCGCCATGCGCACCAGCGTGAGGAGATGTGGGCGAAGACACCCTCGGTAGCACGACGACGGGGAAATCGAGGAGGAGCATGACTAGATCCGCCGCCGCCCACTGCCTCGGGCTCGCCTCCTTGTGCATCACCGTGGCAGTCGTCTAGCTACCTCAGGCTCTCAGCATGCTCGCGGCGCAGCAGTCTCCGTCGGCAGCTTGGACCTGAGGTCGGATGCCGAGACCCCAGGCGCCCGCCGCGTCGCCGCCTCCCCCTCATCCCCTCCAACTCCTGAACCCGACGATGCCCAGCCGCCGTCGTGCCTGTACTCGCGAGTCGCCGCCGCCGCCTGACTGCTCTCTCGATCTACATCCCCACGTCTTTAAAACCGGCGGCGTGCTTGGATCTAAAAGCCGAACCCCTTCGCTGTTCCGAGTTGCAGACGAATCCCTTGCTCTGCTAGAGCGGCAAATAGGGTTTACCTCCTAGACGAACCAGACGAGCGAGAAGAGATGTTCGCGGCCCGAGGCCCATTGCGTTGCAGCGAGCAAACCGCATATGGGCCAGCCCAAGTGGCTAGGAAACTTTTTTTCTTCACGGTTCTTTCTGTTTTTTTTCCTTTTTTTGTTAATCCTCCTTGACTGGTTTTCCTTTCCTTTTTTTAAATTTTACTTTCATTTGCTTTACAAAAATTGAATTATTTTCTTCTTATTTTCATTTTGTGTTCCTATTTTAAAATTAAAAAAATGACCAGAATTTGGAAAAGTGTTTGCTATTCCAAAAAACTCGTGTTTACAAATAATGTTCGGAAATTTGAAATTCTGTTCGTGCTTTTAGAAAAATGTCCACTGTTTCAAAAATAATTCGTGTTTCCATATTTTGTTTGAAGTTTCAAATTTTTTCCCATTTTTAGAAACAAATCACACATCCAAAAAAATCACTTTTAAAAAGAAAATGGAGTTTCAAAAAATGCTTGTGTTTCCAAATTTTTCTGAAATTACCAAAAACATTCTAGTACTTCAAAGATGTTCACAAATTCAAAAAGGATTCAAGATTTCCAAAAATTATTCGCATTTTCCAAAAATGACCGAGTTTTTAAAAATGTTCATGTTTTAAAAAACATTTCACTTTTTCCATAAAAATGCCTTTGAATTTTCAAAAATGTTTAGATCTATCGCTGCTCATAGTTCTGATGTTTCCACGCTGCCTATCACACACTAAAGCTCATCAACTCGAGTGGCTAGTCACTCGAGTTCACCGGCAGGAGGTCCTATGTTTGCCCCCTCACATGTGCTTACTTTTTTTTTTATCAATTTTCACTTCTTGTAGGGTTTGCATATTTTTTTTAGCATTTTTCACCCGCGTTCCCCGGCGGGATGTCCTATGTCAGATGAGTTATATGATTAGCCAAAAATTATACGTATACAAAGGTGGTATGATAAAAACTTGCATTAACCTATAGATCATTGAGTATGATATGTCTGATTTCTGGCAATATACTGCGATAATGAGATGATGATATACGAGTGTATTAGTGAATGATTGTGGTTCAATATAAATATCGGTGTTAAGGTTTGTGAGTCTCAATACATGAATGTTTTGGTATTTGACATAGCAAGGAAGTTTTTTTTTAGAAATGGAGGAGGACCCCCGGCCTCTGCATCTGGACGATGCATGCAGCCATTTTATTAATTATTCACAAAAGACCTTACAAAGTCATACAACAGTAAAACTGAAGCCACCGTCTAGGCAACAAACTGTTGATACTCCTATCCAACTGATGAAGGACTGCTGATAGTCTGGGCCTAATACCAAACAGACCTCGCAGCCAAACCTAAACATCTAAGACCTGAGGTCCCAACCATGACGTCTGCCGGGTATGGGCACCCACCAGTCAGGCGTGTTCCTCAACCAGGACGCATGCCGGGTATGAGGTCGCCGCAGCCACTTGCCACCAATCTATCTTCAGAGCTGTACTGCTGCATCTACCTTGCCCGGTCTAGCTGTTGCCGACGCCACCACGACGCCAAACAACGTCGACCTCCTGCACGTGTCCATCGCCACACATCTGACGCCAAGCCTCCGCTGCTCCATGCCGCCAAAAACCTCCGCCATGAATATGTAGAAAAGAAACATCGCTCCATCAAAGAAGCCAACTGCTGGTCCCTCGAGCCCGAGTGCATCTCCAAGAATGCCACCCTCAAGGGGGTAACGACACATGAATGTCACCGTCATCCAATCAACTGATCTAGGGTTTCCCTCGGAGGTATTAGGTGGGGTTGGGAGTTTCACCTTGATGATGCCTTCATGAAGGAAACGATGATAAGGGCATCGTCGTCACCAGCTCCGGCCAACTACCGAAAACCAGGTTTTCACCCGGATCCGTCCCAAGGAATCCACCCGACAACCTGTGCACCATCTCGGCCGCCTTCAAAGCCCCAGATCTAGGCACCTAGATCCGGCGACCAACCGCAACAGCAGTGCTACCGCAGGAGTCCTGGCGCACCGGCCACTGCCAAAGTGTGTCTCCAGTGGAGCCTGGGAGGAGGGCTACCATCCCCACCTTGCCAAACCGCGAGAGCCGCCGAGATGGATCCCGCGCGCTCGTCACCGTCTCTGATCCAAACCAATCCGCAATCAGATCACCGTCACATATCCACCTTGGACAGGGACTGCACCATGCCATGCCGCTGCGGGAAGCCCGAGCTTCACCCACCACCACCATCTAGGGCCGCCGCCCCGGGATCCAGACAGAACATCGCCGCTGCCACCGGCCTTGTTCCGCCGCCGCCGACCGGCCAATGCGGCCTCCGCCGCCATGCCGCCGACGGATCTGGGCAAGGATATCCATCCTTCCCGAGGGCACACGCCGCAGCCTCTTCTCCGCGTACCTCCATGTCGCACGGGAAGCCACCACGGCCGCGTCTCCACCCCTCGCCGGATGCCGCGCATGTGCCGCCCCGCCGCCGGCGAAGGCCGCCGCCACAAGGAGACCCGCACGCAGCCGCCACACAGCTAGACGGTGACCCATATGCAGCCACGCCATCGGGGTCACCGCCGTCAATATCTTCACTACCGCGCCGCCAGGATCCACGCGCCCCGCCGCCTGCGCCCGACCTGGCCGCCCCCGCAGGCCATGGACGCGAGGAGGGGAGAAGGCCCCCGCCTCCAGCCACCGCGGGCGGCTTTGCCCCGCTGGCTCTGGCCGGCGGCGGCAGGGAAGGGGAGGAGGGGGAGGGCTAGCGGCAGGAGGTGGCGGCGCCGCCCGTGTCGCCTGTGGGAGGGGCGACACGGGGGCTAGGTCTTCTTTCGTAATAGTGACTGTGCTGATGACAAAAATGCGTTTCTACGACATAGCAAGGAAGTGCCTGCTTAACTTGTTTGAAACCCTCAAATAATATTCAGACTGTGCTCCGTGAGGTTTCTTGGGAGCATATTAGAAGGGTGCCCGACAAAGATGTCCCAATTCTCGCGAAGAAAGCCATAGTGCTTCATCCAGCGGAGCATCAAGACGAGTTCCAATAGAGATCATTTTAGACAGATTGTTGGGGTGAACCTGAAATTTTACCATTTCATTAGTTGGTTTAAATGACGCAATTTTGATCGTCTGGCGAGGATAACACCATCCTTGTCGATGGTTACTCGTAGCTCAGATAAATCCTCGGCGGCTAAGGCCTCAAATTCTGCTTCCAGAGCCAAAGTTGCGGTCTTGTCCTCGGCTTTAAGTGATTAGTCTAGATTGTTGTTTAATATAATTGTCGTTGGTCCAAGGCATTTTTAGTTTCATGTATGCATAATGGGGCACAACATGAAACTTGGCGAACACAGATCGACCGAGCAGTGTGTTTCGTGGAATTGTCACGACAGATGTCCTGTTGCAAGGACTTAGTCGTGGAGCCATCGCAACTAGTAAGCTTAAAGGGGTTAAACGGGACAAAGGACACGAGAGAGTTATACTAGTTCGACACGTTACGGTGAAGGTAAGGCCTACGTCTAGTTGGGTTGTTATTGCTTGAGGTTTCGATAACCAGGGAGCGAGATACGCTATGCCTGGCTCTCGATGAGTTGTTTCTTGCCCTAAGCCGCCAGCGGGTCGTCCCCTTATATACACGGGTGGACGCCCGGCGGCCTACAGAGTCCCGGCTGGCTCATAAATAGTGTCCGGTTCAGTGACTAGTTAATTCTACCTTATGATACAAGTCATGTCATTATGGCGGTTTATCACCATGGGCCTTAAGCCGCCTGTGGGCCTCAGCCCCTTTATTGAACCGCCATCTTTATGCTTGGCCTTGGGCTTCTTTTTGATGAGTCTTGTTTGCGTAAGCCGGCCCCTCCTGGGCGGCTTACACAAATAGTTATATCCCCAACATTAGGCCCCAGATTGATTTGAACTGGTTCATGTCAATCTTAAAATACCTTAAGAAATGAACCTTCAGCCTTCTGCTTGTGTAAAGGTTTTTAACCCGCCATGACGTCATCTTCTAGATCCGTGTTAACCCGCCGTGACGTCATCTTTACTTAAATTCATATTTTACTCCGCCATATCCTCCAACGGATCTTTGCTTTTACTAGCCGCTCCGAAACCGAGGCGCCGTGGTCATTTGGATAATGATGTTTAATCTCCTCGCTTTCGCGCCGCCTCGGCCGGTCTCCCTTATTAAAAGGCACGACCTAGGTCTTCCATTCTCCCCCTTTCGGTCATCCTCTTCCTCTCGCTGTCCCTCTGTTACTCGAGCTCCGCCGCCGCCGCCGCGAAGTTCCTCGTCTTCATCGACTCCGGCCGCTGCATCAACCTGAGCCCGACCAAAAAAACAACGGCGGACCTTCAGAGCGATCCAGATCGTGAGTTCCTTCTTCCCTGTTTTAGATCTGCATTAAGGCTTCTTCGAATTCATCGGCGTTCATCACCGCCGGAACCAAACCCTTGACAGTTTTTACCTCCAATGCCCCGTTTTGATCTTCAGACAGTGTAGAACTATTACGGTGGTTGTTTCACACCCGTTTCCAAATGCAAATAGATCCCTTTTCGTTGCACAGAGGCCCCGTTCGAGCCTATGAACTTCATCTGTGCCAGTCCTAGGTCTAGAAATTTTTCTTTTCAAAACAGCCGTTTGATCCAAAATAATAGCCGCAACTTGCGAAACCTGTTTGTTCCACCCTTAAGCAAAAAAACTGCCTCTGTCAAATTTGTTTAACCACGACCGTCCACGTGGCCGGTTTAAGTAAATGACACTGATCTGTCAACCTTGCTTACTTCTCGCGACTTAAGAAAAAATTTACTGCCTTTGATACCTTTAGCGGCTTAAATATCACTGCATAGTTACCCATATGTCATTAGGCCCCTTCTTAAGCCACCATATTGAATAGACTTAAAATGTTTTCCTTCGGGTTAAATTTGAACCAGAAACTCTTATTTTGTCATAGGCTTCAATTTATACAATGGCACCCAAGGCTCCCAAAGCTCCAGTGACCTGCAACTGGGTTAAATCCACTGTTACAGAGAGCACTTTGTCTGAATTCGTGAAGCCCGGCCATCTGCCTAAGAAGGAGGTCATATCTTATTGTGCTCCTAATCCGCCAGAGGAGAAACCTCAACCCAAGGAGGGGGAGGTGATCGTGTTTACTGATCATATTAGCCGGGGTTTTGCTCCACCGGGTTCAAAATTCTTCAGGGATGTTTTGCAATTCTTTGACCTCAGACCTCAAGACATTGGACCTAACTCCATGTCAAATATTTGCAACTTCCAAGTTTTCTGCGAAGTGTACCTGGGAGAGGAGCCCAGCTTACTTTTAAATAGAGAATTGTTTTACTTAAACCGGCAGAACAAACGCGCGAACGGGCCCAGTCTGGAACTTGGTTGCATCTCGATTCAGCGGCGGAGAGACTGCCTTTTTCCTTATGATGAACTGCCGAGTCATCCAAAGGATTGGAATCAGACGTGGTTTTACTGCCAGGATACTTCTCCAGCTGAGGAAAATCCTCTACCCGGCTTCCGCACCTTGCGCCTTGAATCCAACCACCCGCTGCCAGATAAACTGACTGCTGTTGAACGCCTGCCACTTGCTCCCACCATTAGTAAAATCAAAGCTCTTTTGGGAAATGGCTTAGATGGCATTGACCTGGTCCGAGTCTGGGTCGCTTGGCGAGTGATTCTGTTAAGCCGCCGCCCCAGCTTGATGTGCACCTACTCAGGCGAGAAAAATGACCCACTTCGTCATAGTCCCGACGACTTATTAGATGATGTGGTGGAGGCTATGACTCAGACGTTGTTGAAAGAGGGCACAGTGACTAGTAATGCCTTTGGCTTACTTCCTTTCTACAAGAAAAACCCGGCCCCTTCAGTAAGTCATCAACCTCAGTAGCTTACTCCTTATTGTGTTATACCTTGCTTTTACTCATAACCCCTTATCATTTTTCATAGGCCGATGATAATTTCTGGAAGGTCAAGTATAACCATGAGGCGGCCAAACAAGCCAGAGTGGCAAAAAGAGCCGAAAGGAAAGCCGCCAAGACTGGAACTTCGAAGAAGAGGAAACCAAGCGCTTCAGATATGTTTAAACTTGACGATACTGATGATGATGAAGAAGAGGTAACTTTTTAACTCCCTTAACTCTTTATCATCACCTTACTGACATTAAATCTTTTCAGGAAGACACGGGGAACAACCAAGCCGTCGAGGAAGAGGTAACTATAATCTCCTCCGACTCTGAGCCCCTGCCACGTCAGAAAATTCGAAGTGTAACCCGGAAAGTAAGATTTTCACATCCTTTGGCTTACCAAGATCCTCAATTTCTTTTGAAGCAACAGCAATTTGAAAGCCGGAGGCGACCCGACCAGCAAGGATGTAGAGCTCTCCGCTTACACACGACGTAATCAGAAGCGCCGACCGAGGTTATCTCCGATTTACGTTCTGCTTTTCCTTTGGCGGGTTTAATTCGTCAATCTCTTAATTCATCCAACTCCAATTATCGGGATATCTCTCCTTCCTCCGGCGAGTCTATGCAATCTAACATGCCGGCTTTCAAAACTGCCCCAGGGCAATGTAACTTTGTTTACCTTATGCTTTGCCTTACTCATGCTTTTGTACTCATCCTTCTGCCTTTATCCACAATGTGCAAGTGAAAACCAGTAAGAGGGCAAAAAAGAGTAAGCCGTCCCAAGACCCGGTCGCGACTGAACCGGAGCTTGGCACGGCTGCTCCTGACAGTTCTACCCATCAGCTGCCGCCTAAACCAGCCTATGATATTCCAGCACCATCCTATGATCCACCCGCCGAAGATACTCTCAACAGTTTTGATAACCCGGAAGCTCCTAGCCCGGCCAAGACAATTGATCCGGAAATTGAGATTCTGAAGACTCAGTTTGTTGAGCCGGACAGCCCACCGTCCTTGCCAAGTGCTCGCCAAGGAGGAGTTTCGAACGCCGAAGGCCAAGCTAGACATTGCTGACTATACTCATTTGAGCATTGGAGAGATAGTCTCTGGCTATATCAATCAAGTACATAGCAGCCGTGACCTGAAAATTGACATGGTGAAGCAAATACAGCAAAAATCTGAGGTATAACTTATGCTACTTTTCTTAATCATACTTATCAGATCAGCCCCCAAGTCTATTGCTTATGAATAAATATGTCAGAGACTTAGAAACCTGCTTAGCACTGCTTTGTCCGGTTTAGAAAGAAGATTTTTAACCCGGTTGTAACATGATACCTTGAACTTGCGATACACATTAGCCCCAAGTGTCAAGTACCTTTGCTTTCTAAGTGCTTGGGACTTAATTTCCATGAACCAAGATTGTAAGTTTAAAATTCTTCAAAGATACATTAGCCTCAAGTGTCAAGTACCTTTGCTTGCAAAGTACTTGGGACTTAATGTTATCTTACCATGATTCTGACTATAACCCGGCACCAATGCAGGCCACCATAAGTCAATTTGAGTCAGAGATTGCTGACCTGAAGAGCCGCCTGGCAGCTCAAGAACTTGAAATTCAAAAGGCCAACTCCAAATTTGAATTCAGCGTCTCTGAACAAGAGAAGTTGAAGAAAAATTTTGCAGCGGAGAAGAAAATTTGGGCTGATGAGAAGGCCTCACTAGTGACCCGTGTCGAGACAGCAGAGACATCACTTGCAGAAACAACAGCCGAGCTATCCGGCTTAAAGCGCCAAATATCCCAAATGGTCTCAACAATCTTCGGTAAGCTACTTGTGCAAACATTGAATACTGCAAACCTTCTTTCGATGACTATTGCAATTGTTACCTCTGGCTCACCTGATACTTGTTAATGCAGGCCCCAGGAGCTCAAACCTTAATCAGAACATGTTGATCAAGTTAAAGGCGGTTTATACTCTAGTGGAGCAACTTATGCGGGTCACAACGTGTTTTGGCCGCTGTGGCTTTGTCAAATGATGTTCCCCATCTCCGGCTGAAATGTTAAAGCGGCTTGTGTGCTACCTCAACGGATCCAAGAGCTAAGGCGGGCGTCTGCAAGAGCCGGAGCCATAGCTGCATTGAGCCGTGCCAAAGCATTTTTTCCAGAACTAGACCCGGCTGACATCGCTCTTGGATACCCAAGTTTAAAGGAGGATGGTACCGTGTTTGATGAGAAAGATTTTGCCGCCTGCGTGAAGGAGGTACGCCCTGTGGCCACGCTTATTGGGAATGATACTGACCTTACCAAATATCAGCCGGGTTATGACAGCGAGAAACGGAGACTCCCAACGCCTCACTATGATGACATCAGCCTGATCCCTACAATTTGTAAGCATACTTTTGCCCCTGAAGTCGACCCAGCCGAGTTAATAGATGATGAAGCTGAGTTTGAAGCTTTGAGTGGCATTGACTAGACATCATCAACCTTCCAGGACAGGGCAGCCGACGGAGGAGCGGAGAAGGATAACCCAGACATGTCAGGTCAACCAATGGAATGAACCATCAGGTGTCGTATGTTTATGTCTTGTGGAAAACAATGTTTCATTATTCAGACTCGAGAGAGTCTTGTAACAGGTAGAAAAACACCTTGATTTTTGCCATGCCTTGGCAAGATGTTCATGGTACTCAACACTTTCTTAAGCTGTCGTTATTTATATGCTTCCAGCTTATATCGTCTTCGCTTCCTTTATGTTTAAAAGAAATTGCTTGCATCGCCCTGCGCATGTAACAAACACAAGTCCCTTGGCGACTTACCGCATAGGGGGTCACATAATGTGTTGATAACCCGTACTATTGAATCAAAAAATCATAAAAGCTGGTTCTTAGTTATATCCTTGAGATACAATCGTAACAGCATACCTGTGATCCTTTGATTACCTTGTCGGCTTATGTGACCCGGACAATGAAGATAAACCTTATTATTCCTGAAACCTGGTACATATAATGATTGTTTGTGCACTAACAATTTTACTTGATCAATATTAAACCGGTGGAATACAGACCACCCCAAAAAAGCTTTCAAAAATGATCTCACAATAATCAAATACTTGTCATTGCAAAGGGTGATGAACAATAGACAAAATTTAAAGGCTTCTGATTCGAATACGACCAGAAAAGCATTCCAAAGGGGTTAAGCTAAGATTCGGATACGATCATATAGCCCCCAGTGGCTTTGGCGATGCCAATCAAGTGGGTATCGACAACTATGTTCTCTTTGGTTCGAATACGACCTATGTTTGAACAGGAAGCCCCCAAGTGACCATAAGAGTTGTTTAATGACGCTGATTCGAATACGATCCACGTCAGACCCAAAGGAGTTAAGCTATGATTCAAATATGATCAAGAAGCCTCTAAGTTGGTTTGGCAGTATGCCGATCAAGTGGGTATCGACAGCTATGTTCTCTTTGGTTCGAATACGACCTATGTTTGAACAGGAAGCCCCCAAGTGATCATGGCTAGATTCAGATATGATCATAAGCCGGACCAAAGGGAAAGCCGGATTCAGATATGATCCGCTCCCTGTTGGTTGTTTCCACCACCTGATAAAGAAGACATATAAACCTTTGAGGGTGAAAAGGACAGAGGTCCTGCTTTATTGCTTTATATAATATATACATCTTGAAAATATATACATCTTGAGAGCCGGTGGCTCAAGTATAATAAGGCCGAAGATGAGCGATATTCCACGGCCGACGGGTCTCCTCCTCCGACTTACGTGAGTCTTTGTGCTCTCGAACATCGATGAGGTAGTATGACCCGTTGTTCAGATTCTTGCTGACCACAAAGGGTCCTTCCCAAGGTGGGGATAGCTTGTGCATATCAGACTGATCCTGGATGAGCCGGAGCACTAAATCGCCTTCCTGAAAGGTTCTGCTTCTAACCCGGCGGCTGTGATAGCGGCGCAGGTCTTGCTGGTAAATCGCCGAGCGGGCTATTGCCAAGTCTCGCTCCTCATCCAATAAATCAAGTGCATCCTGACGAGCTTTTTCGTTATCAGCCTTAACGTAAGCCGCCACATGGGGTGAGTCATGCCGGATGTCACTTCGCAGAACCGCCTCGCTCCGTACACCATGAAGAAAGGTGTGTAAACCCAGAGATCTGGTAGGCGAGTATTGATACTCCAAAGCACGAGGGTAACTCCTCCACCCAACAACCCGGCGTCCTGTAAGGGGACCAAGAGCCGGGTTTAATACCTTCAAGATCTCCCGATTAGCTCTTTTTCGCTGACCATTGGATTGAGGATGAGCAACAGCCAAACATCAAGCCGGATATGTTCTCGCTGATGAACTCTTCCATGGCACCCTTGGAGAGATTAGTGCCATTATCGCTATAATGCTATGTGGAAAACCAAAACGAAAAATCACCTTTTTCATGAACTGAACCGCCGTGGCTGCATCACACTTACTGACCGGCTCTGCCTCAACCCACTTTGTGAATTTATCCACTGCCACCAGGAGGTGTGTCTTTTATCTTTAGACCTCTTGAAAGGTCCAACCATGTCAAGCCCCTGATCGCGAATGGCCAAGTAATTGGAATCATCCTCAATTCTTGAGCCGCACATGAGCTCGTCGAGAATTTTCGACATCCGTCACATTTATCGACAGATCCTCCGCATCGGCATGAGACGTTAGCCAATAAAAGCCATGACGGAAAGCCTTGGCCACAAGAGATTTTAAACCGTGTGATGACCACAATCCCTTCATGGATCTCACGGCATCTCCCGACCTCCACAGTGATACGTAACGCTGAAAAGCTCCAAAGTGACAACGCGATGATGTAACTCACCATGAACAATTGTCATGGATTTGGACCGTCGGATGATTTGTCTCGCCAAGGTCTCATCCTCAGGCAACTCTCCCCGGGTCATGTAAGCCAAATATGGCACTATCCAATCCGGGATAACACGAAGAGCTGCTACCGGTGTGCCTCCGGTCCGCACTGCTAGGTCCTCCTCGTGGGTACCTTGACGTATGATTATGCAAAACATCAAGAAAGGTGTTAGGCGGCACCGACTTTCGCTGAGATCCCAGCCGGCTTAAAGCATCAGCCACCTCGTTCTTCCTTCGATCAATGTGCTCCACTTGATAACCTTTGAAGTGCCCAGCCACAACATCAACTTCACGATGGTAAGCCGCCATTAAGGGATCCTTAGAATCCCACGTGCCTGATACCTGTTGAGCCACAAGATCTAAGTCACCCAAACATCTTACCCGGCTCAAATTCATCTCTTTGGCCATCCTGAGACCATGGAGTATGGCCTCATACTCAGCTGCATTGTTAGTACAAGGAAACATAAGCCGGAGTACATAACAAAATTTATCACCTCGGGGGGAAGTTAAAATGACTCCAGCCCCCGAGCCTCCCATCTACCTGGACCCATCAAAGTGAATAGTCCAATATGTGTTATCTGGCTTCTCCTCAGGTGCCTGTAACTCTGTCCAATCATTGATAAAGTCCACCAAGGCTTGAGACTTAATAGCGGTACGCAGCATGTACTTCAAACCATGAGGCCCGAGCTCAATGGCCCACTTGGCGACTCGTCCTGTGGCCTCTCTATTCTGTATGATGTCTCCTAAGGGGGCAGAGCTTACCACAGTGATAGGATGACCTTGGAAGTACTGCTTCAGCTTCTGGCTTGCCATGAACACTCCGTAAACTAGTTTTTGCCAATGTGGATACCTTTGTTTAGACTCAATGAGCACCTCACTGATGTAGTAAACCGGCTGTTGAACCGGATGCTCCTTGCCAGCCTCCTTGCGCTCCACCACGATGGCAACACTGACGGCTCGTCGTTAGCAGCCACATATAACAAAGAATGGCTCCTTATCAATGGGAGCCGCAAGGACCGCGGCTCGGATAACCGTCTCTTTAAATCTTCAAAGGTAGTATTAGCAGCATCACCCGCATAAAAGTGTCTTTTTTCTTCATCATCGATACAGCGGTAGGGTTTATCAATGGGAGCCGCAAGGACCGGCGGCTCGCATAACTGTCTCTTTAAATCTTCAAAGGCAGTATTATCAGATCACTCGCATAAAAGTGTCTGCTTTCTTCATCATCCGACACAGCGGTAGGGCCTTCTCACCTAATCGGCTTATGAACCGCTTAAAGCAGCAACACGACCCGATCGCTGAACATCATTGATGCACGCGGTTTAGCCAAAGAGGTAATTGCTCGGATCTTCTCCGGATTAGCTTCAATGCCTCTGCTTGAGACCAGAAACCCAAGAGCTTGCCCGCAGTACACCAAATACACACTTTGCCGGGTTAAGCATCATCTTATAAACCCAAGATTATCAAAGGTCTCTTTCAAATCAGATATCAAGGTTTCCTTCTCTCTGGACTTCACCACGATGTCATCCACATAAGCATGAACATTGTGCCCAATTTTATCGTGGAGATAGTTCTGTACACATCGCTGATAAGTCGCCTGAGCACTCTTGAGCCCAAATGGCATAGATACATAGCAGAAGGCTCCAAATGGAGTGATGAACACCGTCTTCTCCTAGTCCTTAACTGCCATTTTAATCTGATGATAACCGAGTAAGCATCCAAAAGCTCAACGCCGCAACCCGCCAGTAGCATCAATGATTTGATCAATACGGGGAGAGCAAAGGATCAGCCGGACAAGCCTTATTTAAGTCCGTAATACACACACATCCGCCAGGTGCCGTTCTTCTTGAGCACGAGCACCGGGTTAGCCAACCACTCTGGGTGAAAAACTTCAACAATAAACCCAGCCGCTAAGAGCCGGGCGACTTCCTCTCCAATGGCTTTCCGTCTCTCTTCGTTGAACCGTCGAAGAAACTGCCTGACCGGCTTATACTTTGGATCAATATTGAGATTGTGCTCAGCGAGTTCTCTCGGTACACCCGGCATGTCAGAAGGTTTCCATGCGAAGATGTCCCGGTTCTCACAGATGAACTTGATGAGCGCGCTTTCCTATTTAGGATCCAAATTGGCACTGATACTGAACTGCTTAGACGAATCGCCTGGAGTAAAATCAACAAGCTTGGTTTGAGCAGCCGACTTAAATTTCATCACCGGGTCATGCTCGGTGGTTGGCTTCTTTAGAGAGGTCATATCCGCCGGGTCAACATTGTCTTGATAAAACTTCAGCTCCTCTCACTGCACAAACAGACTCAAAGCATAAGCGCGTCGCCTCCTCACATTCCAAGGCTACCTTTCACTTCCATGCACGGTGATGGTGCCCTTGTGACCCGGCATCTTAAGCTGCAGATAAACATAACACGTCGCGCCATGAACTTGGCATAAGCCGCCGATCAAATAGAGCATGATATGGACTCTTGATTTTAACCACCTCAAAAGTTAATTTTCAGCTCTAGAATCATACTCATCTCCAAAGGCCACTTCCAGCTCAATCTTGCCAACTGGGTAAGCCGATTTACGACCACCACCCCATGAAAACAGTGTTGGACGCCTTCAAATCCTTATCACCAATCCCATGCGCCGAAAGGTCTCATAATAAAGGATATTGATGCTGCTACCTCAGTCCATGAGTACCTTAGTGAATTTATATCCACCAACCCGAGGTGCTACCACGAGGCTAAGCGGCCGGATTATCAACCCGGAGGGGGTGATCTTCCCTGCTCCATACAATGGGCTGTTCAAACCACCTCAAATAATGGGGGACCACCAGCTCAACAGAATTCACGGCCCTCTTATGAACCTTCTGGTCACGTTTGCACAAGTTAGTGGTGAACACGTGATATCGCTTCACTATTCACCGCCGGGTGGCTTTGATAACCCGATCGCTGCTGCTGTTGTCCCCCGACTGCATCGCTATTGATTATACCCGCCTTGATGTCCCTGAAAGCCGGAACTTGAACCGCCGCCCGGGCCATGAAAGCCGCCGGCTCCTGAGCCGCCGCCCGACCCGTGATTGCCATCAAACGTGTTGGAATTCTTAAAATCCTTCATGATCGCACAATCTTTCCATAAGTGGGTGGTGGGTCATTCCCGGGTGCCGTGTCTTGGGCAAGGCTTATTGAGTAACTGCTCAAGAGATGGGCCTGATCCGCCAGACCGAGGGGGCGATTTGCCCTTACGTCTCTGATTGTTACCCTGTGCATTGGCGTTGGCTACAAACTCCGGGTTACCCTCAGCCTTACGCTTATTGCCTCCTTGATTCATGAGGTTATGCTGCTAACCCTTTCCATTGCCGTTCTTCTTTCCCTTCCCTGTCTTTTCCTCATCAGATGCGGGATCCTTGGTACTATCAGAATCGGCGTATTTGACTAAAGCTGCCATCAGCGTACCCATATCATTGCAATCACGCTTAAGGCGCCCGGTTTCGTCTCGGCCGCTCAAAGTGGCGTTCTTCTCCAACATGAGGATTGCAGAGCGGCATCCATCTTGTCGATTTAATGTATTATCTCCTTGTCCCGCGCATCCAATGAGTCGTGGATTCACCCTCCTCCTGCTTACAATTTGTCAAGTCCACAATCGACATAGATTGCTTGCAAGTGTCTTTGAAGTTCTGGATGAAACGGGCCTTTAGCTCTGCCCATGAACTAATGGAGTTGGGTGGTAAGCCCTTCAACCAAGACCGGGCCGTTCCATCTAACATCATGGTGAAGTACTTAGCCATCGCTGCATCGCTGACCTCCAATAGCTCCATGGCCATCTCATAACTTTCTATCCACGCTCCGAGTTGTAAGTCAGCCGTGTAATTCGGCACCTTCTGAGGTCCCTTGAAGTCCTTGGGTAAACGTACATTACGTAGAGCCGGCACTAAACAAGGAACACCGCCGGTTCAGGTAGCCACTCCCGCCTCAACGGAAGTCGTCGGATAATCTGGAAGGTCCTAATGAGCCGTTTGTTGAGCCGCTAGCTGAGCCACCCGTTCATCCTCCTGACGTATTCGGTCCTGCACCGGGTTATAACCACCGGGCAGGTTACGGCGCTGGGCGTTGCTTGACAAAGCTTCTGACTCCATGTGCCTGCTGTAACTTGGACTCCGGTTTGGACGAGCCGGAGCTAACCAAGGCGGAGGAGTTGAATGAATCCTGTCCCGGCTGTAGGAATAAGTCTCTTGCTGAGCCAATGCTATTTGGATGAGGTCTCTGATCCTTCGGGTCTCCACTGTTGTTGGATCGTCACCGTCCACCGGGAGAGCCGCCAAACATGCTGATGCTGCGATCAAGTTCTCCATGTGGTAGGAAAAGTGACCCGGCGGTATCGGTACGTAACGGGGCGGTGCCATGTTTCCATGAGGAGGTGCCATCTCCCGAGGCTGAGCCGGTCCTCCTGTTCCGGCTGTCATAAATTGATTTGCATCTGGCAGGTTACTTGGGCCGGCTCCAGGTGTAGCGAAAAGATTCCGAGGATCATAAACCGGAGGTAAACGAGATTGGGTTTTCCGATGCCTCCTCCTCATCACCTCGTTAGATGCGTTCAGGCTCATCGTAAGCTGGAAGGCTTCTGACTATAGCTGTTGTGCCCGTGCATCCAAAGCCGCCCGTTCTGTAGCTAACCTGGTGTCCTCAGCTGCCAAGGCCTCCTTGGCCCGAGCTATCTCCTCACGCACCCGTGCCACCTCCGCGTTATGCTCATCTTGATTCGCAGGGATGACTGTGGTAGTTAACATGGCCGTCAGCTTATCCATGAGATCCATCAGCACCTGAGCCGGCGGGCGCACAGGGCCTCCTGCCCCGGCCGCTCCTGACCCGGACGTTATTGCTATTGCAGCCGTTGAGTTTTGACCGGGTTGAGTACCAGCCATGAAGACTCCTGCCCAGCTTGGCGGCTCATAGGGGTCCGGAATACTAGAGCCATCGGAACAGCCCCTAAGCCCGCCATCCTGTAACAGATACAATGAACCTGTTGAACCGGCGGACGAATCACCGTCAGAGAGGATGGCCGTTTCACCACCATCTACAGATCCTTCAGAAAGTTCTCCTTCGTGGATGCAACCCACAAAGGCACGTTTCACGACGGGTTGAGCTCGGGTGAGTCTCGCACGCTGAGCCGTTTCGACGAGGTCGGTGCAGCAGTCCGGCTCAGGGCCCGGCTCACCAATCCGGCCGATGAAGACGTGGCTTCCGCCAAAGGGGACCCGGTACCCGTACTCAATTGAGCTGGCGTCGGGGCCCTAGCCTTCGTCGTCGATGTAGATCTTGCCGCGATGACTCTTGGTCATCTCGCCCACTGCGTATCCCTTGAGCCCTTCGAAGTTGCCCTTCAAGAACTCAAATCCACCGTGCGCTGGCCCCACGGTGGGCGCCAACTGTCGTGGAATTGTCATGGCAGATGTCCTCTTGCAAAGACTTAGTCGTGGAGCCATCGCAACTAGGAAGCTTAAAGGGGTTAAACGGGACAAAGGACACAAGAGAGTTATACTAGTTCGGCCCCTTACGGTGAATGTAAGGCCTACGTCTAGTTGGGTTGGTATTGCTTGAGGTTTCAATAACCAGGGAGCAAGATACGCTATGCCTGGCTCTCGATGAGTTGTTTCTTGCCCTAAGCCGCCAGCGGGTCGTCCCCTTATATACACGGGTGGACGCCCTGCGGCCTACAGAGTCCCGGCCGGCTCATAAACAGTGTCCGGCTCGGTGACTAGTTAATTCTACCTTATGATACAATCATACAAGTCATGTCATTATGGCGGTTTATCACCATGGGCCTTAAGCCGCCTGTGGGCCTCAGCCCCTTTATTGAACCGCCATCTTCATGCTTGGCCTTGGGCTTCTTTTTTATGAGTCTTCTTTGCGTAACCCGGCCCCTCCTGGGCGGCTTACACAAATAGTTATATCCCCAATAGTGTGTGTTAGCCGCTCCAGAATGGGACGTTGTCAAAGATTAACTCCTCGACCCGGTAATTGTCAAGTGTCCTGATTATCACGTCCAGCGTGACTTTACCGGTGTGTCGTGCTTCCTTTCTTGGGACTATACCTTTGAAGGTGGTCCTACTCGACTGGATGCAGGATTTGTCAAACTGAATTTTTGCAAAGTATTGATGTCTACTACACAACCTTCTTCTTGTAGACGATGTTGGGCCTCCAAGTGCAGAGGTTTGTAGGACAGTAGCAAATTTCCCTCAAGTGGATGACCTAAGGTTTATCAATCCGTGGGAGGTGTAGGATGAAGATGGTCTCTCTCAAACAACCCTGCAACCAAATAACAAAGAGTCTCTTGTGTCCCCAACACACCCAATACAATGGTAAATTGTATAGGTGCACTAGTTCGGCGAAGAGATGGTGATACAAGTGCAATATGGATGGTAGATATAGGTTTTTGTAATCTGAAATTATAAAAACAGCAAGGTAACAAGTGGTAAAGGTGAGCGTAAACGGTATTGCAATGCTAGGAAATAAGGCCTAGGGTTCATACTTTCACTAGTGCAAGTTCTCTCAACAATAATAACATAATTGTATCATATAAATATCCCTCAACATGCAACAAAGAGTCACTCCAAAGACACTAATAGCGGAAAACAAATGAAGAGATTATCGTAGGGTACGAAACCACCTCAAAGTTATTCTTTCGGATCGATCTATTCAAGGGTTCGTAGTAAAATAACACAAAGCTATTCTTTCCGTTCAATCTATCATAGAGTTCGTACTAGAATAACACCTTAAGACACATATCAACCAAAACCCTAATGTCACCTAGATACTCCAATGTCACCTCAAGTATCCGTGGGTAGGATTATACGATATGCATCACACAATCTCAGATTCATCTATTCAACCAACACAAAGTACTTCAAAGAGTGCCCCAAAGTTTCTACCGAAGAGTCAAGACGGAAACGTGTGCCAACCCTATGCATAGGTTCATGGGCGGAACCCGCAAGTTGATCACCAAAACATACATCAAGTGGATCAATAGAATACCCAATTGTCACCATGGGTATCCCACGCAAGACATACATCAAGTGTTCTCAAATCCTTAAAGACTCAATCCAATAAGATAACTTCAAAGGGAAAACTCAATCCATTACAAGAGAGTAGAGGGGGAGAAACATCATAAGATCCAACTATAATAGCAAAGCTCGCGATACATCAAGATCGTACCACCTCAAGAACACGAGAGAGAGAGAGAGAGAGAGAGAGAGAGAGAAAGAGAGATCAAACACATAGCTACTGGCACATACCCTCAGCCCCGAGGGTGAACTACTCCCTCCTCGTCATGGAGAGCGCCGGGATGATGAAGATGGCCACCGGTGAGGGATCCCCCTTTGGTAGGGTGCCGGAACAGGGTCCCGATTGGTTTTTCGTAGCTACAGAGGCTTGCGGCAGCGGAACTCCTGATCTATTCTGCTCCCCGATGGTTTTAGGGTATATGGAGATATATAGGCGAAATAAGTCGGTAAGGGGAGCCACGAGGTGCCCACGAGGGTGGAGGGCGCGCCCAGGGGGTGGGCGTGCCCCTGCCTCGTGCCTTCTTTGTTTCTTCCCTTACGTGCACTCCAAGTCCCCTGGATTGCTTCCGTTCCAAAAATAACTCTCCTGAAGGTTTCATTCCGTTTGGACTCCGTTTGATATTCCTTTTCTGCGAAACACTGAAACAAGGGAAAAACAGAAATTGGCACTGGGCTCTGGGTTAATAAGTTAGTCCCAAAATAATATAAAAGTGCATAGTAAAGCCCATTAAACATCCAAGATGGATAATATAATAGCATGGAACAAGCAAAAATTATAGATACGTTGGAGACGTATCAAGTATCCTCATAGATGAGGTTGAGGTTGTTGCCTCCGTCCATAAGGACCTTGCACAGTCGATATCCGACAATGATAGGGTCGAGGACGAGAGCCGCAACTCCTCGGCTGTGGACTCCTATCGGTTGGTCTTGGTGACCAAAGGTGATCAAAATGTCAGACCACCTATTTTCTGATGTCGTCATGCAGTCAATGTGGCAGATCTCTTGAAGTGCTCTTTTTCGATGATTTATTGAGGAGTGGGTCTTGTAGATCATGGGGATGTCCCTGGCTTCATATGGGTGGTTCCCTTGAGTATGATTGACTGTTGCACCCTGGTTTGATGAATGCTGAGGTTGTCTAGGAACTTCACTCCTCCTTTTGCTATTTGTCATATGATCCAACAACTCCTAAGCTTGTGGGTGACTTGCTTATTAGGGGAGGTGGGGTGAATCGCGCATGGCTTGTCGAGTATGGTGTCTAGCAGCAATTTGGTTTTGTCATTCTGACTTTTCTTCCATGACAGCTGGTCGTCTTGCTCATTGGTGTTGGCGCGCTTTGATCATCTGTTCCGACGTGGGCGCCTGCTTTCTTCCCCTGCTTCGAGTAGCTCCGAACTAGGGCTCTGGTGCCGTTGATTGGCTGACCAAGCGTCCTCCATAGCACAATATTTTGTCACTATGTCGGAGAGTTCAACGAACGTCCTGAGATGTTCTCGTGAAACAACTTTTCCAAGTCCCTTATCGTAGACGTTGTAAAGGAATGCCGCTATGGCCTCCCGATCTGTGCAATCCGAAATTTTGTTTTTCATAAACAAAAAATGTGTCTAGAATCGCCGAACCATTTCGTTTGTATTTCGCACGACGAGGGCTAAATCATTAATGTCAATCGTCCCTGATTGATCGGGCGGTACTCGACATGGGGGTGGGTTGGAGAGAAAAATGTATTCAGATATGATATCAGTCTCCCAGATGGATTTTCCCGAGGTCGATCTGACGTCGGCCCTAGTCCTACTTGCGGGGCCTGACTAGCCTGGCCACCACACCATGTCCTCGGACCCGGGATCCAAGCCTGGTCCGACACATCGTAGTTTTCCGTCCCGAGCCTGGTATAATGCTTGTGCTTGGGCGGAAGTCGCCTGCTGCTCCTTGATATGTCCATTTTGCATCATGCTTTTATATTGATATTTATTGCATTATGGGTTGTTATTACACATTATGGTACAATACTTATGCCTTTTCTATCTTATTTTACAAGGTTTACACAAAGAGGGAGAATGCCGGCAGCTGGAATTCTGGACCGGAAAGGAGCAAATCTGCGAGACCTATTCTGCACAACTCCAAAAGTCCCGCGGAGAATTATTTTGGAATATATAAGAATTATTAGGCAAATAAAATACTAGATGGGGCCCACCAGGTGGCCACAAGCCTGGGGGGCGCCCCTAGTGATTATGGGCCCCTGGCAGGTCTCTGGTGTCCATCTTCCGCTATATGAAGGGTTTTTACCTGGAAAAAAATCAGAAGGAAGCTTTCGGGACGAACCGCTGCCGTCTCGAGGCGGAACCTGGGCAGAAGCAACCTAGGGCTCCAGCAGAGCTATTCTGTCTGGGAAACTTCCCTTCGGGAGGGGGAAATCGAAGCCATTGTCATCACCAACGATCCTCTCATCGAGAGGGGGCCAATCTCCATCAACATCTTCACCAGCACCATCTCCTCTCAAACCCTAGTTCATCTCTTGTATTTAATCTTTGTCTCAAAACCTCAGATTGGTACCTATGGGTTGCTGGTACTGTTGATTACTCCTTGTAGTTGATGCTAGTTGGTTTATTTGGTGGAAGATCATATGTTCAGATCCTTAATGATATTCAATACCCCTCTGATCTTGAACATGAACGTGCTTTGTGAGTAGTTACGTTTGTTACGGAGGACTAGGAGATGTCTTGTTATAAGTAATCATGTGAATTTGGTATTCATTTGATATTTTGATGAGATGTATGTTGTCTTTCCTCTAGTGGTGTTATGTGAATGTCGATTACATGACACTTCACCATGATTTGGGCCTAGGGGAAGACATTGGGAAGTAATAATTAGATGATGGGTTGCTAGAGTGATAGAAGCTTAAACCCTAGTTTATGAGTTGCTTCGTAAGGGGCTGATTTGGATCCACATGTTTCATGCTATGGTTAGATTTATCTTAATTCTTTTTTCGTAGTTGTGGATGCTTACGAGAGGGGTTAATCATAGGTGGGAGGCTTGTCCAAGTAAGGATTGCACCCAAGCACCGGTCCACCCACATATCAAATTATCAAAGTAACGGACGCGAATCATATGAGCATGATGAAAACTAACTTGACAATATTTCCCATGTGTCCTCAGGAGCGCTTTGCTTTATATAAGAGTCCGTCCAGGCTTATCCTTTGCTAAAAAAAGGATTGGGCCACCTTGCCGCACCTTTGTTACACTTGTTACTTGTTACCTGTTATGAATTATCTTATCACAAAACTATCTGTTACCGATAATTTCAGTGCTTGCAGAGAATACCTTGCTGAAAACCGCTTATCATTTCCTTCTGCTCCTCGTTGGGTTCGACACTCTTACTTATCGAAAGGACTACGATAGATCCCCTATACTTGTGGGTCATCAACACTCTTTTCTGGCGCCATTGCCGGGGAGTGAAGCGCCTTTGGTAAGTGGAATTTGGTAAGGAAACATTTATATTACGTGTTGATATTTACTGTCACTTGTCATTATGGAAAACCATCCTTTGAGGGGTTTGTTCGGGGTATCTTCACCTCGACCAAAAGAACAAAGAGTTGCTCCTCAACCTAATGAACCTACTGAAAATATTTATTATGAAATTCCTTCGGGTATGATAGAGAAACTGCTAGCTAGTCCTTATGCAGGAGGTGGATTACTACATCCTGATATGCATCTAATCTATGTGGATGAAGTTTGTGGATTATTTAAGCTTACAGATTTTCCCGAGGATGACGTCAAGAACAAGGTCTTCCCTTTAGCTTTGAAGGGAAAGGCATTGACATGGTATAGGCTATGCGATGATATTGGTACTTGGGATTACAACCGATTGAAATTGGAATTTCATCAGAAGTTGTATCCTATGCATCTGGTTCATCATGATTGGAATTATATATATTTTTTGGCCTCGTGAAGGAGAAAGTATCGCTCAAGCTTGGGGAGGCTTAAGTCAATGTTATACTCATGCCCCAATCATGAGCTCTCAAGAGAAATTATTATTCGGAACTTTTATGTTCGACTTTCTCATAATGATCAATCCATGCTCGATACTTCTTGTACCGGTTCTTTTATGAAGAAACTATTGAATTCAAATGGGATCTTTTGGAAAGAATTAAATGCAACTCTGAACATTGGGAGCTCGACGAAGGTAAGGAGTCAGGTATAAACCTTAAGTTTGATTGTGTTAAATCTTTTATGGATACCGATGCTTTTCGTGAATTTAGCACTAAATATGGACTTGACTCTGAGATAGTAGCTTGTTTTTGTGAATCATTTGCTACTCATGTTGATCTCCCTAAGGAGAAGTGGTTTAAATATCATCCTCCCATTGAAGTAAAAATAGTATAACCTATTAAAGCTGAAGAGGAAACCATTACTTATAATGTTGATCATGTTATTCCTACTGCATATATTGAGAAACCACCTTTCCCTATTAGGATAAAAGAACATGCTAAAGCTTCAACTGTGGTTTATAAGAATTATAATAGAACACCTACACCCCCTGAACAAATTAAAGTTGAACCTAGTATTGCTATGGTTAAAGATCTCTTGGTCAATAATATTGATGGACATGTTATTTTTTTTCTCTGATGAAGCTGCTAGAATTGCTAAACCCGATAATGAAGATAAACATAGACCTATTGTTGGCATGCTTGTTGTTTCTGTTAAGATAGGAGATCACAGTTATCATGGCTTATGCGATTTGGGTGCTAGTGTGAGTGCAATTCCCTTTAATTTATACCAAGAGATTATGAATGATATTGCACCTGCTGAAATTGAAGATATCGATGTTACTATTAAGCTTGCCAATAGAGACACTATATCACCAATTGGGATTGTTAGAGATGTTGAAGTCTTGTGTGGGAAAATAAAATACCCTATTGATTTTCTAGTTCTTGGTTCCCCAAAAGATGATTTTGTCCCATTATATTTGGTAGACCTTTCTTGAACACTGTTAATGCTAAAATAGATTGTGAGAAAGAAACTGTTAGAGTCGGTTTTGGGGATGTGTATCATGAGTTTAACTTCTACAAATTTCATAGACAACCTCATGATAAAGAGTTGCCTCATAGAGATGAAATTAGTGGTCTTGCTTCTATTGTCGTGCCTCCTACTGATCCTTTAGAACAATATTTGCTAGACCATGAAAATGATATGTTCATGAATGAAAGAAAGGAGTTAGACGCGATTTTATTTAAACAAATGCATGTTTTGAAACACAATTTGTATGTTGATACTCTTGGAGATCCTCTACCACCCAAGAGTGATCCTGTGTTCGATCTTAAACAATTACCTGATACTTTGAAATATGCTTACCTTGATGAAAAGAAGATATATCTTGTTATTATTAGTGCTAACCTTTTAGAGCATGAGGAAAAGGAATTATTGAAAACTCTGAAGAAGCACCATGCTGCTATTGGATATACTCTGGATGATCTTAAGGGCATTAGTCCCACTCTAAGTCAGCACAAAATTAATATGGAACCTGATGCTAAACCAGTTGTTGATCATCAGCGACGGTTGAATCCTAAGATGAAAGAAGCGGTAAGAAATGAAATATTAAAGCTTCTGGAAGCAAGTATAATCTATCCTATTGTTGATAGTAGATGGGTTAGTCCTTTTCATTATGTCCCTAAGAAGGGAGGTATTACCGTTGTTCCTAATGATAAAAATGAATTGATTCCGCAAAGAATTGTCACAGGTTATAGAATGGTAATTGATTTTAGGAAATTGAATAAAGCTACTAGGAAAGATCATTACCCTCTGCCATTTATTGATCAAATGCTAGAAAGACTATCAAAACATACACATTTCTGCTTTCTAGATGGTTATTCTGGTTTTTCCCAAATACCTGTGTCACAAGATGATCAAGAAAAAACTACTTTTACTTGCCCTTTCGGTACCTTTGCTTATAGACGTATGCCTTTTGGTTTATGTAATGCACCTGCTAATTTTCAAATATGTATGACTGCTATATTCTCTGTTTTTTGTGAAAAGATTGTTGAGATTTTCATGGATGATTTCTCCGTTTACGGAACTTCTTTTGATGATTGCTTAAGCAACCTTGATCGAGTTTTGCAGAGATGTGAAGAAACTAATCTCGTCTTGAATTGGGGGGAGTGCCTCTTTATGGTTAATGAAGGTATTGTCTTGGGGCACAAAGTCTCCGAAAGAAGTATTGAAGTCGATAAAGCTAAAGTTGATGCTATTGAAAAAATGTCGTGTCCTAAACATATCAAAGGTGGAATTGTCACGTCAGATGTCCTAGCAAAAGGACTTAGTCGTGGAGCCATCACAACTAGGTTAGCTTAAAGGGGTTAAACGAGACAAAGGACACAAGGAGTTTATACTGGTTCGGCCCCTTGCGGTGAAGGTAAAGGCCTAATCCAGTTTGAGGTGGTATTGCTTGGGTTTCGATTACTAGGGAGCGAATACGCTTGACCTAGCTTTCGATCTCTTATCTCTTGCCCTAAGCCACCGCCGAGTCGTCCCTTTATATACACAGGTGATGCCCGCGGCTCACGGAGTCCCAGCTGGCTCATACACAACGTGTCCGGCTCGGTCACTAACTATACTTGCCTTACAATACAAGTAACACACATATGACGGTTTATACCTGTGGGCCTTAAGCCGCCTTTGGGCTTTGGGTCCTTAGTAAGCCTGCTTCATTAACCGCCATCTTCAACATCTTTACGGGCCTTGTCTTGATGAACCGTCATCGGTATAACCCGGCCCCTCCTGGGCGGGTTATACCCAATAGTCATATCCACAACATTAGGCCCCAGGTTGATTTGAACTTGTTCATGTCAATCTTCAACACTTAGAAAAAAAACCTTTTTCATTTACTCTCGCGAGATCTTGTAACCCACCATGACATCATCTCCTAGGATTGTGCTAACCCGCCATGACGTCACCTGTCATTAATATTGCATAAGGCCCAAAACCTAATAAATCTTCTCTTCTATTGAACCCCCAAAAATCGAGGCGTTTGCGCCATCACATATCCATTTGTTGGTCTCCTCGATTCCCGCGCAAGCCACTTATCCTTCCAGCCTTATAAATAGGACCAGAGGTCCATTTTCACTCTCCCCCATTTGCCTTCTCGTCTTCAACCTTTCTCTCTCACACAACGCATCTGAACACCGCCGCCGCCGACCTCGTCGTCTTCCTCGACCCCGGCCGCTGCATCAACCTGAACGAGACCAGAGAAACTGCAGCGCCTCTCCATTGCTCAGTGGATCTAGTAAGCACCTCTCCTTTCTCCGCTGTAGATCTCCATTAGGGTTTTCTGAAGTTCTTCGGAGTTTGTCGTCATTCTTCATCGTACCTCTGTTTTATCCTTTCTTCAATCCAAAAATAACTTTTGAAATATGCGGAAACGGTTTCTGTACCTTCTCTTAATCACTGAATATGCTTCCTAGATGCAGAAATCTTGCCAATATGCTAGTTCCTCTGCTGCTGCGATATTAGGCTTTGATTTTAATTTCATTTTTCGCACAATGTTAGATCCAAATTAACCGCACCAGTCTGTAAAACCTGTTTATCCGACACTTAGCAGGATTCGCTCTTGATAGATCTTAAATACCATTATTGTCATGGCGTCTTACATCACCAGTTATAAGTAGTCATATGTCATTAGGCCCCGTTTAAGCCGCCAATGCGAATATATGCTGCAGCGTTCATCTCCGGCTTAACAAATCAACTTAAACCGGCAAATTTTTCTTTCTTTTAGGCTTCTTCCCTACGATGCCAAAGACAGTTACCTCGTGTAATTGGGTTCCTTCCATTGTCACTGAAAACACGCTCTTGTTCTTTGTCAAATTCGGCTTTTTACCAGCAAAAAACATCCTGCACTGGCGTGCTCCCACACCAGGTGAAGAAAGACCTCAGCCACAAGATGGTGAGATCATTTTTTACTGATCACATGAACCGGGGCTTCTCACCACCTGGATCTAAAATTTTCCGAGATGTTCTGCACTTCTTTCAGCTTCATCCTCAAGACATCGGTCCCAATTCCATGTCAAACATCTGCAATTTTCAAGTTTTCTGTGAAGTATACCTTCAAGAAGAACCCAACATTGAACTCTTCAGGGAATATTTTTATCTGAACCGGCAGAAGAATTTACCAATGGACCTAGCTTAGAACTTGGCGGAGTCTCAGTTCAACGGAGAAGAGATGCTATCTTCCCCTATGCTCGCCTACCGAGTCACCCCAAAGATTGGAATCAAACATGGTTCTATTGTAACTATACTTCTCCCGCTGATGAGAATCCACTGTCGGGTTATCGTACCGAACGAATAAACCCCAAACATCATCTTCCCGAACGGCTTACCACAGCTGAACGTGCAAAGCTTGCACCTACTATTTCAAAGGTCAAGACCCTGCTGGGAAATGGGTTAACTGGTATTGACTTGGTTCAGTGCTGGGTTTCTTAGAGAATCATACCCTTGAGCCGTCGTTCCGGCTTAATGTGTACTTATACAGGTGATGCAAAAGACCCACTGCGCTACTGCTCCACGCATTTAACTAATAACGCAATCAATGAGATGACAAAAACCCCTTCTTAACAAGAGCCAGGAAAGCTGCAGCAAGGTGGGACTGGACCCTTTCTGCACACTTAACCCACCACCAGCCGTGAGTCTCCAACTTATTTATTTTACCTTATCATTCAAATGTTCTATTAACTCAACCTTAATGACTTTCACAGGCTAACTCCGCTTTTTGGAAGAAGGAATATGACCATGAAGCTGCCAAGAAAGCCAGGGCCAAAGCAAAAGCCGTCAAGAAAGCCGCCAAGAAAAATAAGAAGAAATTAAATGCTTCTGAGATGTTTGAATTGGACGACAGTTCTGAGTCGGAGGTAGCCCTTGACTCCCTTGGCTCCTTTTTCAATTATCTTATTGACACTGACTATCATCAGGATGACACGGGGGCCAGCCAAGCGGTTGAAGAAGAGGTAACTATTATTTCCTCCGACTCAGTGATACGTCTCCAATGTATCTACTTTGCCAAACACTTTTGCCCTTGTGTTGGACTCTAACTTGCATGATTTGAATGGAACTAACCCGGACATACGTTGTTTTCAGCAGAACTGCCATAGTGCTATTTTGTGCAGAAATAGAAGTTCTCGAAATGACCTAAAAATCCACGAAGACATGTTTTGGGATTAATGAAAAATATTGGTGAAAGAATCAACATCAGGGGGCCCACACCCAGTCCACAAGGGTGCAGGGCGCCCCCGCTGGGGCGCGCCCCTGCCTCGTGGGCCTCCTGGGACTCCACCGACCTCAACCCCAACTCCATATATTCACGTTCGGGGAGAAAAAATTCAGGGAGAAGGATTAATCGCGTTTTACGATACAGAGCTGTCGCCAAGCCCTAATCTTCCTCGGGAGGGCTGATCTGGAGTCCGTTCGGGGCCCCGGAGAGGGGAACCCGTCGCCATCGTCATCATCAACCATCCTCCATCACCAATTTCACGATGCTCACTGTCGTGCGTGAGTAATCCCATCGCAGGCTTGCTGGAGGGTGATGGGTTGGATGAGATTTACCATGTAATCGAGTTAGTTTTGTTAGGGTTTGATCTCTAGTATCCATTATGTTCTATGATTGATGTTGCTATGACTTTGCTTTCTTAATGCTTGTCACTAGGGCCCAAGTGCCATGATTTCAGATCTGAACCTATTATGTTTTCATGAATATATGTGCGTTCTTGATCCTATCTTGCAAGTCTGTAGTCACCTACTATGTGTTATGATCCGGCAACCCCGAAGTGACAATAATCGGGACCACTCCCGGTGATGACCGTAGTTTGAGGAGTTCATGTATTCACTAAGTGTTAATGCTTTGGTCGGGTACTCTATTAAAAGGAGGCCTTAATATCCCTTAGTTTCCAATAGGACCCCGCTGCCACGGGAGGGTAGGAAAAAACATGTCATGCAAGTTCTTTTCCATAAGCACGTATGACTATGTTCGGAATACATGCCTACATTACATTGATGAACTGGAGCTAGTTCCGTGTCACCCTATGTTATAACTGTTGCATGAGGAATCACATCCGACATAATTATCCATCATTGATCCATTGCCTACGAGCTTTTTACATATTGATCTTTGCTTAGTTAATTTTTCGTTGCCACTATTACGATTGCTACAAAAACTACTACTGTTACTTTTGCCATCAATTATCAAGTATTTCCATACTACTTTGCTACTAAATACTTTGCTGCAGATATTAAGTCTTTCGGGTGTGGTTGAATTGACAACTCAATCATCATTGAGTGTCAGTAGTGAGTGAGCTCAACTGCAGTTTGCCAACAGGCACAGCTGCAGCACTTTCAGACTGCTTTTGCCTTGAGCTTTATTCTCGAAGAGTGCACCATTCACTATTTTTCCTATTTGCACCAACCACTATTTTCCTTTTTTTCAGAGCTGCCGGGAGATTGCTCAGACAGTGGTAATTTCTGCAGATTCTGCTTTGTGTATCTTCGATTCACCAACCACAGGACTGGTCCATAGGTGTCAGGTCACGATCAGCTTCCCCGCCAAAAGATGTCGGGAAGTTGATCGTGTCCCACTTAACACCTATGGACTCATGGACTGAGTCCCTTGTGGTCTGGGGGGGCGGAGATTGCACAAAGAGCAGATCAAGCAATGCACACGAGCAATTTTACCCAGCTCGAGCTCTCCGAGAGATAATACTCCTACTGCTGCTTGGTTGATTGTATTGTGTTCTTGCTAGGGAGCAATGAGAGCTACAAAACCTAGCTTGAGTGTGTGTAATCTCGAGTGAGTCGAATGAACCGAACGGAGCGGAACCCTTTCTACGTTGCACACGGGCCTCCTTTTATAGGCTCAAGGGGTCACCACAGGTGGCAACATAGACGAGGGCAAAAATGGTAAAACAGTGGTTGGTACACCGCTTTGTACAAAGGTATGTTGATCTATACCTAACTCGACGGCAAGGGACAAGATTAATAAATGCCCGCCCCGTCGCCCAAACAAAGGCAACAGGACCGCCAAGTGCACCACCGCTGCCATGATGGTAAGCTTGTCGCCGCTTATCGCTGCTCCTCGCTGGCTGCACAGCCTTTGACACGCTGCGGTTCGGAGAAGCCCCACTACGACATCGCTACGGATGAGCTGGAGCGAGATGAAGAGAGTTGCTTGTCGCGCAAGCGCCTTTGTCGCTGCTGAATTTTGTCGCTTGGGAGCTTGTCGCCATCAGCCTTCCCGCAAGCCTCTTGCCGGGTCTTGTTTCTTCGTGTCTGGTGGCCTTCCCGCAAGCTCCTCTTGCCGGGTCTTGAATACTTTGTTCTTGAAGGCTCCAAAGGAGCCGCTGAGGATCTTGGCGGTCACCAGTAAGCCTTGCCGCTGGTGCTGTAATCGCCGTGCACGAAGTTCGGGATACTAGGGTACCTTTACCTAGTACACCGACAGAGCCTCGGCTTGGGCCACACACGTGCCGAGCGCCAGTTGGGCCAGGCCCAAATAGTGCACGGGCACGCTGCGCCCGAGAACGCCAAGCATCGCCCGACCCACCACGCCTCCCATTTAACAGACGCTACCAATGTGGCGCCGTGGGAGAGATCGGGGCCTTCTTTAATCGAAAGAGAACGCTCGCCTCTCTCCCCTTATAAGCAGGGGACACAGGCAGGACGCCCACTTGCTATTGCTGTCACATCTCAAAACCACCGCCGCCCCCTTCTTCTCAAGGCCAAAGAGAGCGACGCCTGCCCCCATTGCCACCGGGCGCCATCAACGCCGCCGGACTCGCCCACCACCTCCGCCATGGGCCCAAGGGCGACAAGGGAAAGGCGGAAGTCGGCCGAGGCGCAGCGGCTCACGCGCTGCAGTATGAGCGGGCCTCTTCGACTTCGCCGACGCCAAGGAGTTGCGTAGAGCTGTATTACCTCTTCGGTCGACGGAGACGCTGGCGCACTCCACAAGACGAGGGTGATCTCCGCCGCCACATCCGAGAAGTTTTCCGTCGGGTACCCTTTCTTCGCTTTTCTTCCAGGCTCGCCCACTTTTCCGAATTCTTTTATGACGCCATGAACACATATGGCCTCCGCCCTTGATTTTCACCTCAACGCTGTCCTCACCATGGCGGTTTTCGCACACCTCCGCGAGAACTTTGTCAAGTCCACCCAAATGTAGCACTTTTCCGCCACTACTTCATGCCCGCCGAGAGAGAGGAGAGCTGCTTGTCTGAGGATTGCATGGATCTCCGTGATCGGCAAGAAGGAAGCATATCTTGACGGAGAGCTGCAGCAAGTGGGAGGAGTGGAGAGCCGATTGGTGTTGGATTATAGAGGAGGACCCGCAGCCTTTACTGCCCTGCGCTAAACTCCCATAGTGCGCGGGTAATGATTGGAGCAACTTGGCGCCGAGGATGCCAAGTTGAAGATTGCCGTGACTCGGATCTTGCGCCTGTGCATGCCGGGCTTATCAGGAGCTGTTGGCTGATTTCCTTCGGCCACGCATTGCGCCTTTGCAGGAGAGGAGGAGGCCTGCTTGGGAATTCCAAAACGCAGCGGACATCATGAGGCTACGCCCGGCCTCAATCGAACTTCACCGCCTTGGAGCTGGATGCCATGTTGCGGAGCTGTTCAAGCCTCGATGCGATCACCCCGAGTGGTTCATGTTGCCGAGGGAGTCGTGCCTTTGTGCAACAACTCGCCACTTGACCGCATCCAAGCGCGATGATGTTGCCAGCGATTCCCATGGAATCGCTCCAACTTGGCAGAGCCCGCCGACGACATCGCAGCAGTTCTTCGACAACTTGGGAGAAGTGCCGATCCGCGCCGACGAGCGAAGTGGCTCACCCGCGACACCATCGAAAGCAAGAGATGGCGCGACGCCACAAGGTTGGAGGAGGCGGAAGCCGATGCCGCCAAGGTTTGGGTTCACTGCCGAGGAGGCAGAGGCAGCCGAGGCGGCAAGCCTAGCCGACGAGAGGAGTTTGTCGGCGAGGAGGAGCAGACCGAGCCCGACGCCGAGCCGAACGAACCTACCGGGGCGCCCCCGCTTTCAAGTAGCTTGCCGCTGGAGGAGCCTGCTGCCCCGCTTAAGAAGACGCCCCAAGACCGAGAAGTGGCGGGCGACAGACGGGCCAACAGCCGCTGCCGCCGACGACGGCTTCCACCGCTGCAAGCACTATTGCTGAGCGCCTCATGCCGCCACAAAGAACGGAGCGGGCCTTCGAGCCACGGCCCCGCACCCGCCAAGCGTCCGAGGGATCCTACCTCTAGCTCGCCGCACCGAGCGAATTTGACTTCTCCGCCTCATCCGGCGAAGAAGAGGAAGAGTAAGATCTTGTCGCTGCTACTTGAAATTCTTCAATTAACTGCTTTGTCTTGTATCCGACTTGCTTCATTCTGAGCTTTTTCCTTTTTTAGGACGCCGCTCGAGGGTGTCAAGAGAGCCAAGACCGTGGTGGTCATCAAGACTAATCTCCCGTGGCGACAGGAGGCACGTCTGAGACCCCGTTGCCGGATCCGGCAACCCTTCCCCTAAGCAGCCCCCAGCGTAAGTACTTGATTTATTTCTTACGGTTCGGTGTGCTTGGGTGCTCTTTCTTTACTGATATCTGGCTTGTTGAATTGTGCAGAGTAGAGCAGCCTCATCGAGGCCCCTAAGTCACTCCCAAGTTCTGTCTCGCCGAACATTTGCTTGACTTGTTCTTTTCTTTTCTCGATCATCGATCCATCTCACGGAGAGCCGATGGAGACTGAGATTGCCGGGCGAGGAGGACGCAGACGGCAACAATGACGACGCCACCAACATGGAGGAGGAGGTGGGGCCGATGGGTCTGCGGCGAGGAGGCCGCCAAGGCATGCCGGGCGCAGAGGTCGGGAGGGGTCTGTGGTCGATCGACGACCGAGGCCGCAGGAGCGCCAGCGCTACTCCGACCGCCGATCCCTCCGCCACCGATGCAGCACCAGTTCAAGAGTTCCCAGCCCGGCGCCTATTCAAGGCCGGCGACGGTGTCTTCATCAAGCTTCCATGGGCGCCGAGCCTGTGGCGCCGGTCGAGGGAGTGACCTTCGACGAGGAGCTGTTTCGCTCGCTGGTTGTCGCTGGTTGACGCGCCAAGCAGCAGAGTGGCGAAGTTCAGGAGGAGCAGCTGCCGAAGAAGTTGCAGCCGCTTCTACCGCGCCTCGGCAAGCTAAGCCGGAGTCTGTGGACGCGCTTGTCGCGAGGGCGGAGTCGACATGGAGAAGCGCGCAGAAGAGCTCCGCCGCCAACAAGGAAACTCTCCGGACATAGCGTAAGCGCTGGAGCAGCTTGTCGAGGAGCGCATTTACCTTCATCCCGGAGAAGGCCGAGGTCGAGGAGCAGCAAAGGCTTGCCGGCGAGAAGCTCTGCGCAAGAAGGTGAGCTGGCGCAGCGGAAGATCAACCTCGATAGCTATGAGGAAGATCTTGCCGCGCGCGAGGAATCCATTGGCGGAGCACTCAAGGAGGCAAAGGATGCCGCTGCGGCTGCCGAGGCAGCCAAGAAGGAATTGGAGACGAGGATGGCGCAGCTGGAGGCCACCCTCCAGAAGAGCGGCGAGGAGGTCACCGGGCTGAAGCGCGAGCGCGAGAAGGACGCCTACACTCTTGGTGAGTTGCAGGGTCGTTTTGCTGAGAAGATCAAAGAGCTCGACGCCGCCAAGGACTCCAAGGCGGATCTTGAACTGAAGCTGGCTACCTTGACGGAGACGCTGGACGGCGCCAAGGAGCGGGAAGTAGGTTTGCTGGAGAAGATCAAGGCCAACGAGGAGCTGTTGGCGAATGTCGCGATCGCCTGTGATACCCTCGTGGAGAGCATGATGCATCGGATGTAAGGTCTTGTGGACATCGCCGCCGCCATCCACAATGAGCTGATGGAGCTGGGATGGTGGATCTCGGTACTCCACCGACGAGCACCTTCAACCCAGCGCCAAACTCAGATGTTCTTCAAGGGCGTAGACGGGTCTCCAGCCGCTCCGGAAGAGATCCCAAATCAGCGGGCCGACGAGTCGCTACAAATTCGCGCCGGGGCTCTGTAAGGTGCCGATGAAGGTGGCCTTCCGCAATCCAAAGCGCCAACTTCGCCAACGCCCTCAAGTCCCTTCCGCCGACCGCCGACATCGAAGCACTCAAGGCCCTTGTCGCACTCCATCGTGGATGGGTGAGCGGAGTCAAGAGGTTCGATGGCGCACCGCGAGACTAGGCCGCTAAGTTTATCTTTCCTTGTCGCCGATCATGTTTAGAACAATTTATTAGATCTGCGATAAGTTATTTTGTAATATACACTATCTTAGGTAACGATCGCAATGTTATTTCCTCTACTTGATTACTTCTTTGTATGTTTGTGCCCCACGCTTAGGGAACTTGTCGGCGCTGGCACCTTTGTCATGAAAGGCCGAAAAGGAACGTCAAGAGCCTCACGGGCGATGCCGCCCGACAAGCAACCTTGTCGCAACTGGTTGCGCTCACTTAAGTTGTTGAGCGGACTCAAACAAAGTAAGGGCGCAAACCAGCCGCGAGTTGGTTCCTTCGCGCACAGGTTTTCCATACAAAGTACTTATCGTTCAAGGAAGATAACATAAAAATTTAAAAACTGATTGCTCAAACTTTGGCAACTTAGCTTTTCTGTCGTTCGCTTCCCGGCAAGGCGATACTTCCTCGAGCGACACTTGACGGCTCACATACCATTATCTTCTCCTCCCCCCCCCCCCGGTTAACTTGTGGGCGAAGGAACCTTCCTTTCTTTTGAGAAGAAAGAAGAGAAAATAAAGTTATGGAGCCTAGTGGCTCGTTATTGCATACCGGGTGTGGATGCTGCACAAAATGTTAGATAATGCATGGATAAAGGATTATGTAAGCATGCATTTGACAAGTTGTGCGCAACACATGAGCTTTACTGATGCACGGGGTCTGCGCCCGGCTTTGTACAAAGGATTACATGCAACAGCGGCAAGACTTGTACAAAAGGGTGGTTCCAGGACAACCGCGCCCTATGGGTAAAACTTACGAAGATGCTCTATATTCCAGGAGTTGCTCACCGGAATGCCATCTTCGGTCTCACATGACAGCGCCAGCCTAGTGACTCGCTTTCACCCGATAAGGGCCTTCCCACTTCAAGGCCAACTTGTTGGAATTCTTGGCGGATTGAACGCTACCAAGAATAAGGTCGCTTTCCTCGAAGCTTTCCGCGTTAACTTTGCGGGTTATGGTAGCGGCGCAAAGCTTGCTGGTAACGAGCAGCTCAGACAAGCAGTTCGAAGACGATCCTCCTCAAGGAGCAGCGGCCATCTTGTCGCAGCTGCTCTTGCTCAAGGTCATCATAAGCGAGCACTCGAGGTGACCCGTGATACGAGTTCCGTGAGGAGAACTGCCTCGCTCCATAGACTAGAGCGAAGGTGTCCGCCAAGGGCTCGACGGCGTCGCCCCGATCGAATTAAAGAACCACCGCAGCCTCAATCCAGCTTTCTTCCGCACTTGTGCAGCCCGTCGAAAGTTCTGGTCTTGAGTCCTCGCAGCACTTCAGCTGCGTTTGTTCTTTTCGCTGACCGCTGCTCCTTGGATGAGCAATGTAAGCAAAGCAGACCTTGGCGCCAAGATCTTGGACGATCGCATGAAGGTGCAACTCGTGAATTGTGTGTCGTTGTCGGTGATGATCCGTTAGGAATCCCAAAACGGCAAACAATTGACCAAGAACTTGATCACGACCGTGCTGTCACCTTCCTCATCGCTTCCACTTCCGCCACTTTGTGAACTTGTCGATTGCGACGCATAAGTACTCAAAGCCCCGACAGCTCGGGAAAGGGGCCGAGGATGTCGAGCCCCTGCATCAAAATGGCCAGGATAAAGGGATCGCCCGGAGAGCTTGAGCTGGCTGGTGTATCTGCTTGGAATGGAACTGCACGCTTCACACTTGGTTACTTGTGCAGTTGCATCCCGGAGGGCTTCGCCGAAGAAACCTTGCCGGAAAGCTTTGCTTGCAAGTGTTTTGCGCCAATGTGGTGACCATGTATGCCTCCGTATCTCTCGCCAATAGCTTCATCCATCTTCCCGCAAATACACTTCAATTTCACACCGCTGAGTCTTCTTCTGCATGTGATGTTGTCAACAAACTGGTACATACTTGACCGCCGGGCTACTTTTTCCGCTTCTTCTTGCTCTTCGGAAGTTCTCCGTTCAAGGAAATGGACGATCTGTTGTGCCCATGTTGGAGCTATGCTCGACAACAAGAACTAAAGGCACATCCGCCGCTGCGAGAACATCAGCTTCTACGGCAAGAACCTGCGGCTCAGCCGGAGCTTCATGATCCCCGGCAAGCTTGCCGGAGCAAAACTTGTCGGGAGCGTCTGCTTCAACGAAACAAACCCTAGGGCTTGTCGGAGCAAACTGCTCCTCAGCGATATCTATGTTGGTTTTGGGGACCTTCTTGGCGGCGGCTTCAGGGAGCTCTGCCGGAAAGTAGTCACCAGAAACCAACTTCCTCTTTCTTGTTCTGTCCAGCTTGATGGTGTTACAGCTTGGTTGAGTCAGCTTGAGCACAAAAATCCCTGGTTCCATGTGTAACTTGAGGCGGCGCACTTTGACAAAGCCATCAAGAATATCATTCTCGAGCTCTTGGAACATGTTCCATTTGCAGGCCTTCAAAGTGTTCTTCTAGCTTTCTCACTTCATCAACGAGGCTTCCATCAACGGACTCGATAATCTTTGTTTACTTGGCGGACGACAAGCTGCGAGTCACCCCGACAATAAGCTTCCCGATCCCAAGGTCCACTGCAATCTCGAGACCGCAAGCAAACCTTCATACTCAAGTATTATTTGTTGCTTGCTCCTTGGGAAAGTGCATCTGACTATGTAATTGAGGTGCTCTCCGGTGGGTGCGATAAGCAAGCACGCCGCACCGGGCGCTTTGCAGCGAGAAGGCACCATCAAAATACATGAGCCACTCTTTACTTGCTTCCTTGACGGAGATGCTCATCTCGAATTTCTTCATCTTATGCTACGCCCACTCGCTATAAATTCTGCCAATGCTCGCCTCGATAGTTGAAGTGCTTTCAAACTTGAGGCTAAAGCTTGACAGTTCCAGGGCCCACTCGACAATCCTGCCTGTTGCTTCTGGATTTTCCAATATCCTCTTCAAGGGAAATCAAGTGACAACTGTTATCTCGTGTGCTTGGAAGTAATGGCGCAGCTTTCTCGAGGCCATGAGGAGGCCGAAAAGCAACTTCTGCACACCAGAGTACCTTGATCTAGCCCCCTGCAGAAGGGAGCTGACAAAGTATACTGGGCGCTGCACCATCCTTTTCTGAATCTTCTCGCAAACCTGCGCAGATCCGACCTTGTCGGGACCAGAGCTTGACGGCGAAGCCCCCTGCTTGTCGCTGGATGCATCTGCCTTGGTTGCCGGCTCATCATCCGCCTCCCTCTCCGCTACTAACGCAGCACTAACCACTTGATTGGTTGCCGCTATATACAGCAGCAACTTCTCTTGTGGCTTAGGTGCGACAAGTATTGGAGTGGAGGACAGGTACCTCTTCAAGTCCTGCAGCGCAGCCTCCGCTTCGGGAGTCCATTTCATTGGACCTGCCTTTTTCAAAATCTTGAAAAATGGCAGGGCGCGCTCAGCTAACCTAGAAATAAACCTGCTGAGAGCAGCCACGCAATCGGCAAGCTTTCTTACATCCTTGACGCTCTTTGGCGCTTCAATTTGCTCAATGGCCTTGATCTTGTCGGGGTTGGCTTCAATCCCCCTCTGAGACACGAAGAACCCGAGAAGCTTGCTGGAAGGAACTCCAAACAGGCACTTCTCGGGATTGAGCTTGAGGTTGATCTTGCGCAGATTTGCAAAGGTCTCATCCAAATCTTGAACCAGAGTTGTTTTGTCCTTGCTCTTGACCACTATGTCATCCATGTATGCTTCTACATTTCTGTGCATTTGGGGCTCAAAAGCATTGTGGACCACTCTTGCAAACGTTGAACCAGCATTCTTCAAACCAAAAGGCATCCGTATGAAACAGATGTGCCACATGGTGTAATGAATGCGTTTTCTTCATCTTCTTTCGCCATGAAGATCTGATGATATCTGAATATGCATCAAGAAATGAAAGCAAATCACATCCAGCCGTAGTCAACAATCTGATCTATACGCTGCAAGGGAAATGGGTCTTTGGGACAAGCTTTATTAACATCCATGAAGTCAATACAAAGTCTCCATTTCCCATTTGCCTTATGCATAACTACCGGATTGGCCAACCAGGTGGGATGGAGCACCTCTAACAAGGCCCGCTGCTTCCAACTTCTTGATCTCTTCGCTATGAACTCTTGGCGCCCACCGCCGCTTCTCGACTTTTTGCTTGACGGGCCGCGCGATGAGGACAGATAACTAGGTGGTGCTCAATTACTTTCCTGGAACACCGGGATGTCGACGGTTGCCATGCAAACACATCGACATTCGCCTGCCAGAAAGCAACGAGCTCGCCTTCCTATTTAGGGTCAAGCGTGGCAATCGATGGTGAAGGTACCACCAGTGCCGTCCTCCTTGGCGGGCACCTTCTTGGTCTTCGACGGAGCTGCCATCATCTTCTTGCACTTGCCGGTGGAGCTCGATGGTGCGTCCTCGACGGTAGCGCAGCACTCCGAAGAGGTGCGTTTGCCAGAGTGGGCATCGGAGCTCTTGCCGAACTTGGTCTTCTTCTTCCCCCCGGGAGCTTCAGCGGTAAGTGATTTGCTATCTGTCGCAGCTGCTGCATCCCGGTAAATCTTGTCAACGCAGATAAGCGCATCCTTCTTGTCGCCATGGACATAAATGACGCTTATCGGGCCGGGCATCTTGAGCAAGTTGTATGCATAATGAGAGGCTGCCATGAACTTGGCGAGTGCTGGACGGACAAGTATTCCATTGTAGGGCAATGGGAAATCAGCAACGTCGAATGTGACCCTCTCAGTTCTGAAATTCGGCTCACTGCCAAATGTTACCGGCAATGTGATCTTCCCTTTCGGCTTGCTCCTTCCTGGGTTGATTCCTTGGAAAGTTCCAGTCTCTTCGAGCTCGCTGTCAGGGATTTGAAGCTTCTGGAGCACTGTGGAGGAGATCAGGTTTAGGCCGCCCCGCCCAACTAACATCTTGGTGACCTTGAGGTTGCGGATGGTTGGTGAGACCAACATCGGCAAACACCCACCGCAGTTACGCGATCCGGTGGTCCTCAATATCAAGATGATAGGCGTCTGGACCACTTCGAGGCCTACGTGACTCTATGGACGGTTCTCGCTGCATTAACCTCCCGATCCATTGCTTGAGTTGGCGGTGCGAGGTATGCGCAGAAGCACCACTGCCAACACAGAGAACCTCTCGCTGCCTTCTCAAACTCCTGCTCATCAGCTTCATCGCCTTCCATATCTTCATCATCATCTTCGCCTTCAACCTTGTCACGCCACGGGAGGTCTGTCTCCTGTCGCTGCTTGGCCTTTGCCAAGCGCCCTCCCCGCCGGGTCTCTTCTTGCTTGCTGCCCCAAAGACCTTCCTCGGGTTTTTTCCTTGTCTCGTCAGACTCAGCCTTCCGCTGTTCTACAAGCTGCTCAACTTTTTGCAACTCGAGATCGTGGCCCTTGGTGCGGTGAATCTTGCAAGATCGCTTGTTGAGCTATACTGTTTGTCGCGCGTCGCCACAGCCTTGGCGGTTGGTGTCAGCGGCAACCTCCTTGCCGGAGCTACCAACCTTAGCCTTGTTACGCGCCACCTCCGCTGTCGGACTGCTTCGACAAAAAGTACCTCCTTGTTCTTCTTCTTTTCGTTGTTCCGCCGCTCTTCCTTGCCGGGCGGTCTCTTCACCGCCGATCCTGCTTCAACATTCTCTCCCGAGTCTCTCCTTCCTCAAAGATGTGCACACTTGTCGGCCAGTATGAGCTCGCCGACATCCTTGACTTTGCACATCGCCATCTCTTCCTCATCTCGCGGTTCCGCGACGCTCGTGAAACGCTACCGATCACCACGGCAGGGTGGACATCCGGGATGTTGTAGTGCACACGATCGAATCTCTCGAATAAACTTGGCGCAGGGACTCTCCTTCTTTCTCGCGAGCAGGTGAAGGTCACTTTGGCCATGAGGCTTGTGGTCACCGTGAAGGCGCCGACAAACCGATGGCACAAATCTGCCCAAGAAGATATGGACCTGTCCGGCAAGTGCATGAGCCAAGATCTGCCATTTGGCTTGAGTACCAGCGGGAAGTAGTTGGCGAGGATCTTGTCGTCTCGTCCCCCCGCAGCCTGCACCGCAATGGTGTAGATGCTAAGGAACTCCGATGGGTGTGTCCTGCCATCATACTTCTCTGGCACATCTGACTTGAAGTTTTTCTTGTCGGGCCAATGGACTTGCCGCAGCTCACGAGTGAACGCAGGGCAACCTACCGCGTATGGCAAGTCACCTGGTTCCCCTGGCGCTTGCATGTCGACAGCGGGCCCAAAGACGCTGGTCGATTGACGCCGCTTCTTCGGGCGCCGACGCGGTTCGAGCGCCTTCTTGTTGCCGCTCTTAAGAACTTGGCGCTGATCACGGCGAGCTCGTGGATCCGACGACGCGTGGAGTCGCCGCCGAGGTGGATCCGAGTAGCTGGTGATCTTGGCCTTCGGGAAGGGGAGTGCATGGTGGTTGCACCCTCGCAGGTCTCTGCCGCCACCGCTCGCGTTTTGTCGCCTGCCGCCGCAAGGACGCAGTTGGTTGCCGCGAACGCCGCCATTGGCAACGCCGGCGAGACTCGATGGTGGCCTCCATTCGCCGACCTTTGTCGGCCGCTGGAGGGTAGTCTAGAAGGAGTTGAGCTCGCCAAGGCTTCCGCTGGAGTGGTGGTGGCAATGGCGACGGCGCGAGGAACGGGATGTGCTCGAACTTCTAACCAAGTTAGGAGGAGCATCATCCCGCCCAAGCGATCGTACTCCGCTCGTACCAGCATGCTGGCGTGCATGCGGGTCTCGAGGGCCTCGGGATCCTCCAGCTTGGCCTTGATCCAACGAGCGTATGGCGCTGCGAGCACCATGACGCTGTCGGTCCCGCGCCTCCTGAGATGGACGCGGTGCGGATTCGGACGCCGAAGCCTGCGCCGCCTTGTCCTTGGACCTGGCGGCGTCGTGGCTCCCTCGGCGACGCTGTTCTCCGGCCAGCTGCCTTTCCCCACCACTCGCCAGCCCGTGGTGGTGGGTTTGACGCGACGGCCTCGCTGCCGCAGAAGACTTCTTCTTCGGCGCCATGTTGATGAAGGTGATGATGAAGTTGCACGTGTGACCGCTGGATCAGGTTCACACAGCCTCGACGCCCCCTACCTGGCGCGCCAAAGATGTCGGGGAAGCTGATCGTGTCCCACGAACACCTATGGGACCTGGCAGACCGAGTCCCTTGTGGTTCGGAGGGGGGCGGAGATTGCACAAAGAGCAGATCGAAGCAATGCACAAGAGCAGATTTGCCCAGCTTCGGAGCTCTCCGGAGAGATAATATTCCTACTGCTGCTTGGTTGATTGTATTGTGTTCTTGCTAGGGAGCAATGAGAGCTACAAACCCTAGCTTGAGTGTGTGTAATCTCGAGTGAGTCGAATGAACCGAACGGAGCCGAACCCTTTCTATGCTGCACACTGGCCTCCTTTTATAGGCTCAAGGGGTCACCACAGGTGGCAACGTATACGAGGGCAAAAATGGTAAAACAGTGGTTGGTACACTGCTTTGTACAGTGTAGAGTGATCTATACCTAACTCTGACGGCAAGGGACAAGATTAATAAATGCCCGTCCCTGTCGCCTAAATAAAGGCAACAGGACCGCAAGTGCACCACCGCTTGCCACGATGGTAAGCTTGTCAGCCGCTTATCGCTGCTTCTCGCTGGCTGCACAACCTTTGACACGCTGCGTTCGGAGTAGCCCCACGGGCGACATCGCTGGCGGATGAGTTGGAGCGGAGATGAAGAGTTGCTTGTCGCGCAAGCGCCTTTGTCGCGCTGAATTCTTGTCGCGCTTGGGAGCTTGTCGCCACCAGCCTTCCCCGCAAGCTCCTCTTGCCGGGTCTTGATTCCTTCGCGCTCTGGGTGGCCTTCCGCAAGCTCCTCTTGCCGGGTCTTGAATACTTTGTTCTTGAAGGGCTCCAAAGGAGCCGCGGAGGATCTTGGCGGTCACCAGCAAGCCTTGCCGCTGGTGTCAGAATCGCTCGCGGCACGAAGTTCGGGATACTAGGGTACCCTACCTAGTACATCGGATGTGGAGCTCTCCGAGAGATAATACTCCTACTGCTGCTTGGTTGATTGTATTGTGTTCTTGCTAGGGAGCAATGGGAGCTACAAAACCTAGCCTGAGTGAGTGTAGTCTCAATGAGTCGAATGAACCGAACGGAGCCGAACCCTTTCTACGCTGCACATGGGCCTCCTTTTATAGGCTCAAGGGTCACCACAGTGGCAAGTAGACAAGGGTAAAATAGGAAAAACAGTGGTTGGTACACCGCTTTACATGCTGTACAAAGGATCTATACCTAACTCGACGGCAAGGGACAAGATTAATAATGCCCGCCCTCGCCGCCTAAACAAAGGCAATGTGGACCGCAAGTGCACCACCGCTTGCCACGATGGTAAACTTGTCGGCCGCTATCGATGCTTCCTCAGCTGGCTGCACAGCTCTTTGACACGCGTGTTCGGAGTAGCCCCACGGCGACATCGCTACGGATGAGCCGGAGTGAGATGAAGAGTTGTTTGTCGCTGCAAGCGCCTGTCGCTGCTGAATTCTTGTCGCTTTGGGAGCTTGTCGCCACCAGCCTTCCCGCAAGCTCCTCTTGCCGGGTCTTGTTTCCTTCGTGTCCTGAGGGATTCTTCCCGCAAGCTCCTCTTGCCGGGGCCTTGAATACTTTGTTCTTGAATGGCTCCAAAGGAGCCGCTGAGGACCTTGGCGGTCACTAGGCCAGCCCTGCCATGGGTGCTGCGACTGCCCGTGCATGAGTTCGGGATACTAGGGTACCCCTACTCTAGTACACCGGACAGAGCCCCCGGCCCGGGCCACACACGGCGATTTAGCTCTGTTGGCCAGGCCTAAAACAGTGCACGGGCACGCGTGGCTCAGATCGCAGCTTATTCGCCTCGACTCACCACGCCCCCACTTAACGGCACGCCCGGACGTGGCCGGAGAGAGATCGGGGGCTTTTAATGGAAAGGAACGCCTCGCCTCTCTCCTCCTTATAAGGGAAGTAGGGCAGGACGCCCACTTGCCATTGCCGTCACATCAAAACCACCGCCGCCCCCTTATTCACAAGTCCAAAGAGAGCGACGCCTGCCCCCCATTGCCACCGGGCGCCATCAACGCCGCCGGACTCCTCCACCACCTCCGCCATGGGCCGAAGGGCGACAAGGGAAAGGCGGAAGTCGGCCGAGGCGCAGCTGCTCAAGGGCGCCGCGGAAGGAGCGGGCCCTCTTCGACCCCTCGCCGACGGGAAGGAGCTGCGAGCTGTATTACCTCTTTCCGTCGACGGAGACGCGGGCACACCCGCAAGACGAGGGTGATCTCCCGCCACATCCGGAGAAGGTTTCCGCTCGGTACCCTTTCTTCGCTTTTTTCCATCGCGGCTCTGCCCGCCTTTTCCGAATTCTTCATGACGCCATGAACACATATGGCCTCCGCCTCCTTGATTTCACCCCCAACGCCGCCCTCACCATGGCGGTTTTCGCACACTCTCTGCGAGAACTTTGTCGGAGTCCACCCAAATGTAGCACTTTTCCGCCACTACTTCATGCCCCGCAGAGAGAGGAGAGCCGCCACGGAGGGATTGCATGGATCTCCGTGGATCGGCAAGAAGGAAGCATATCTTGACGAGAGCTGCGCAGCAAGTGGGAGGAGTGGAGAGCCGATTGGTGTTGGATCATAGAGGAGGACCCGCAGCCTTTCACCGCCCTCGCCAAAACTCGCATAGTGCGCGGGCAACGATTGAGCAACTTACGCCGGAGGACGCCAAGTTGAAGATTGCCGTGACTCGGATCTTGCGCCTCGTGCATGCCGGGCTATCGTAGGAGCTGTTAGCGATTTCTTCGCCACAGATTGCGCCTTTGCAGAGAGGAGGAGGCCTGCTTGGGAATTCCAAACGCAGCGGATATAATGAGGTTGTGCCCGGCCTCAACTGGAACTTCACCGCCTTGGAGCTGGATGCCATGCCGCGGAGCTGTTCAAGCTCGATGCGATCACCCCGAGTGGTTCATGTTGCCGAGGGAGTCGTGCCCTTTGCAACAACTGTCGCTGACCGCATCCGCTGATGATGTTGCCAGCGATTCCCATGGAATCGCTCCAACTTGGCAGAGCCCGCCGACGACATCGCAGCAGTTCTTCGACAACTTGGGAGAAGTGCCGATCTGGCCGACGAGCGAAGTGGCTCACCCGCGACACCACCGAAGCAGGAGATGGCGCGATTGCCACAAGGTTGGAGGATGCGGCGAAGCTGCCGCTACGCTGGCGTGTTTGGGTTCACTTGTGGAGAGCAGAGGCAGCCGAGGCGGCAAGCCTTGCCAATCGAGACGAGTTTGTCGGCGAGGAGGAGTAGGCCGAGCCCGACGCCGAGCCGAACGAGCCTGCTGGGGGCGCCTCTCCTCCACCTTCAGGTGACTTGCAGCAGGAGGAGCCCGCGGCCCCGCCAAGAAGGCGCCTCCGCAAGACCGGGGAAGTGGCGGGGCGGCAGACGGGCCAACAGCTGCTCTGCTGCTGACGCGCCCACCGCGACAACCTCTTGCATGCTGGAGCGCCACGATGCCACCGCAATCGAGCGGGCCTTCGGGACCACGGCTTCCGCACCCGCCAAGCGCCCGAGGGAGCCCACCTTCCAGCCTCGCCGCACCGGAGGTGGAGCGGACTCGACTCTCCGCCTCAGCCCGAGGAAGAGGAAGAAGAGTAAGATCTTGTCGCTGTACTTGTAATTCTTCAATTTGTTGCTTTGTCTTGCATCTAACTTGCTTCATTCTGAACCTTTTCCTTCTTTAGGACGCTGGCTCAGAGGGCGTCGAAGAGGGCCAAGACTCCGTGGTTGTCATCGAAGACTCGATCCCCAGGGCGGCATGTGAGGCGTGGTCGAGACTCCTTGCCGGATCCGGGCGACCCTTCATCGAGAGCAGCCCCAAGATAGCCCCCGCCGTAAGTATTTGATTTATTTCTCACTGTTAGGTGTGCTTGGGTGCTCCTTCTTTACTGATATATGGCTTGTTGAATTAGGCAGGAGCAGAGCAGCCTCATCGGGAGGCCCCGAGGTCACTCCCAAGTTCTGCTGCTTCAACCACGCCCGCCAAGGGAGAATTTTCCTAAGGAGCGCCTCCCGCAAGGGAGGCTTCTCCGACAAGGGGAGTCTGCAAGGGGCAGCGCCGACGACCCTCCAGCTGGTGGAGACCGTGGCTACAGATCCCATTGCAGTAATCTTCTTACTTGAAAATTTCCTTGGTCTTTTTTCTTATGTACTTCTTTTCAACATTTGTTTGACTTGTTCTTTTCTTTTCTCTCGATCATCGATCCATCTGCCGGAGAGCCGATGGAGATCGAGGTTGCCGGGCGAGGAGGACCTCGCGGCAACAATGACGACGCCGCCAACATGGAGGAGGAGGCCGGTGCCGATGGGTCCGCCCGAGGAGGCTGCCAAGGCTGCCGGGCGAGGCTGGGAGGGGTCCGTGGTCGATCGACGACTCGAGGTCAGCAGGAGCGCCAGCGCCATCCGACCGCCGATCCCTCCGCCACCGATGCAGCACCAGTTCGAAGAGCCCCAGCCCGGGCGCCTATCTTCAAGGCCGGGCGACGGTGTCTTCATCAAGCTTCCATGGGCGCCGAGCTCAGGCGCCTGGCCGAGGGAGAGACCTTCGACGAGGAGCTCGCCTCATGTTGGGTTGTCGCTGGTTGACGCGCCAAGCAGCGGCAAGTGGCGAAGTCCGAGGAGGAGCAGGCCGAAAAGTTGCTGCCGCTTCACCGCCTCGACAAGCTAAGCTGGAGTCCGTGGAGGCGCTTGTCGCAAGGGCGGAGCCGACATGGAGATGCTGCAAGAGCTCCGCGCCAACAAGGAAACTCTCCGGGACATAGCAGAAGCGCGGGAGCAGCTTGCTGAGGAGCACACGTGAAGGAAATATGCCCTAGAGGCAATAATAAAGTTATTATTTATTTCCTTATATCATGATAAATGTTTATTATTCATGCTAGAATTGTATTAACTGGAAACATAATACATGTGTGAATACATAGACAAACAGAGTGTCACTAGTATGCCTCTACTTGACTAGCTCGTTAATCGAAGATGGTTATGTTTCCTAACCATAGACATGAGTTGTCATTTGATTAATGGGATCACATCATTAGGAGAATGATGTGATTGACATGACCCATTCCGTTAGCCTAGCACTTGATCGTTTAGTATGTTGCTATTGCTTTCTTCATGACTTATACATGTTCCTGTAACTATGAGATTATGCAACTCCCGTTTACCGGAGGAACACTTTGTGTGCTACCAAACGTCACAACGTAACTGGGTGATTATAAAGGTACTCTACAGGTGTCTCCAAAAGTATATGTTGAGTTGGCATGAATCGAGATTAGGTTTTGTCACTCCCATTGCCTGAGAGGTATCTCTGGCCCTCTCGCAATACACATCACATAAGCCTTTGCAAGCATTGCAACTAATGAGTTAGTTGTGAGATGATGTATTACTGAACGAGTAAAGAGATTTACTGCAACTAGATTGAACCAGGTATTGGATACCGACGATCGAATCTCAGGTAAGTAACATACCGATGACAAAAGGAACAACGATGTTGTTATGCGGTTTGACCGATAAAGATCTTAAGTAGAATATGTAGGAGCCAATATGGGCATCCAGGTTCCGCTTATTGGTTATTGACCAAGAATAGTTCTAGGTCATGTCTACATAGTTCTCGAACCCGTAGGGTCCGCACGCTTAAGGTTTCAAGGATGTTATATTATGAGTTTATGAGTTTTGATGTACCGAAGGAGTTCGAGTCCCGGATGAGATCAGGGACATGACGAGGAGTCTCAAATGGTCGAGACGTAAAGATCGATATATTGGACGACTATATTCGAGTTCGGAAAGGTTCCAATGATTCGGTATTTTCGAGTACCGGAGAGTTACGGGAATTCGCCGGGAGAAGTATTGGGCCTTATTGGCCCCCTCGGAAAGAGAGAGGGGCTGCCTAGGGCAGGCCGCACGCCCCAAGGCCTAGTCCGACTGGACTAGGGGAGGGCCGCACCCTTCCTCCCTTCCTTCTCTCCTACTCCTACTAGGAAAGGAGGAGTCCTACTCCCTGTGGGAGTAGGACTCCCTTGGCGCGCCTCCTAGGCCGCCACCTCCTCCTGCTCCTTTATATACGGGCAGGGGGCACCCCATGGACACACAAGTTGATCTACTTGGATCGCTCTCAGCCGTGTGCGGTGCCCCTTCCACCATATTCCACTTCGTCATATCGTCATGAGCTTAGACGAAGCCCCGCGCCGGAGAAGTCATATCGTCATGAGCTTAGGGCGAAGCCCCGCGCCGGTGGAGCATCATCATCGCCACCACGCCGTCAGGTCGACGGAACTCATCCCCGACACTTTGCTGGATCGGAGTCCGGGATCGCCATCGAGCTGAACGGTGCAGAACTCGGAGGTGCCGACGCTCGGGTGCTTGATCGGCTCTGATCGTGAAGACGCACGACTACATCAACCGCGTTGTTATAACGCTCGCTTCGGTCTCACGAGAGGTACGTGGACGTACACTCTCCCTCTCGCTGCTATGCCATCACCATGGTCTTGCGTGTGCGTAGGAAAATTTTGAAATTACTACGTTCCCTAACAGCACGGCCTTCATCCTGGAGAAGGCCGAGGTCGAGGAGCAGCAAAGGCTTGCCGGTGAGAAGCTCTCTGCGCAAGAAGGTGAGCTGGCGCAGCGGACGATCAACCTCGACAGCTATGAGGAAGATCTTGCCGCGCGCGAGGAATCCATTGGCGAGCACTCAAGGAGGCAAAGGATGTCGCGGCGCGGCCGAGGCAGCCAAGAAGGAATTGAGACGAGGATGGCGCAGCTGGAGGCCACCTCCAAGAGCGGCGAGGAGGTCACGGGTTGAAGCGCTGAGCGCCGAGAAGGACGCCTACACTCTTGGTGAGTTGCAGTGGTCGCTTACGAGAAGATCGAAGAGCTCGACGCCGCCAAGGACTCCAAGGCGGATCTTGAATCGAAGTGGCTACCTTGACGGAGACGCCGGACGGCGCCAAGGAGCGGAAGTAGGTTTGCTGGAGAAGATCAAGGCCAACGAGGAGCTGTTGGCGAATGCCGCGATCGCCAGATACCCTCGGGGAGAGCATGATGCATCGGATGTAGGTCTTGTGGACACCGCCGCCGCCATCCACAATGAGCCGATGGAGCTGGATGGTGGATCTCGGTACTCCACCGACAAGCACCTTCAACCCAGCGCCAAACTCAGCCTGTTCTTCAAGGGCGTGGGACGGGTCTCCAGCGGCTCCGGAAGAGATCCCAGCAGCCTGGCCGACGAGTCGCGCCAAATCTGCGCCGGGATCTCCGTAGGTGCCGATGAAGGTGGCCTTCCGCATCCAAAGGCCAACTTCGCCAACGCCCTCAAGTCCCCGCCACGACTTCTCGACGCCGATGCACTCAAGGCCCTTGTCGCACCCATCGTGGGACAGGTGAGCTGAGTCAAGAGGCTCGATGGCGCCGCGCAGACTAGGCCGCTAAGTTTATCTTTCCTTGTCGCTGCTGATCATGTTTAGAACAATTTATTAGATCCGCGACAAGTTATTTTGTAATATACTCTATCTTAGGCAAACGATCACAATGTTATTTCCTTTACTCGATTTCTTCCTTTGGATGTTTGTGCCCTCACGCTTATGGAACTTGTCGGCGCTGGGCACCTTTGTCACGATCACTGAAAGCGGAACGTCAAGAGCTTCTCGGGCGATGTCGCCTCGACAAGCAACCTTGTCGCGAACTGGTTGCAGCTCACTTAAATTGTTGAGCGGACTCGAAACAAAGTAAGGGCGCCAAACCAGCCGCGAGTTGGTTCCTTCACGCACAGGTTTTCCATACAAAGTACTTATCGCTCGAGGAAGATAACTTAAAAATTTAAAACAGATTGCTCAAACTTTGGCAACTTAGCTTTTTCGTTATTCGCTTCCCGGCAAAAGGATATTCCTCGAGCGACACTTGGCGGTCCACACCATTATCTTCTCCTTCCCCCCCGGCTAACTTGTGGGCGAAGGAACCTTCCTTTCTTTTGAGAAGAAAGAAGAGAAAATAAAGTTATGGAGCCTAGTGGCTCGCTATTGCTTACCGGGTGTGGATGCTGCACAAAATGTTAGATAATGCATGGATAAAGGATTATATAAGCATGCATTTGACAAGTTGTGCGCAACACATGAGCTTTACTGATGCACGGGGTCTACGCCCGGCTTTGTGCAAAGGATTACATGCAACAGCGGCAAGACTTGTACAAAAGGGTGGTTGCGAACGGGTTCCGAACAACGCCTCTATGGGTAAAACTTACTAAGATGCTCTATACTCGTGAGTTGCTCACCGAACACCATCTTCGGTCTCTGGCGCGGACAGCGCCAGCCTAGTGACTCGCTTCACCCGATAAGGGCCTTCCCACTTCAGCGCCAACTTGTTGGAATTCTTGGCGGATTGAACGCTACCAAGAACAAGGTCGCTTTCCTCGAAGCTTCTCGGCGTTAACTTTGCGGCTATGGTAGCGGCGCAAAGCTTGCTGGTAACGAGCAGCTCGCATACAGAGCTCCTCAAGACGATCCTCCTCAAGGAGCAGCGCACATCTTGTCGGGCTACTCTTGCTCAAGCTCATCATAAGCGAGCACTCGAGGTGACCCGATAACGAAGTTCCGTGGGGAGAACTGCCCCGCCCATAGACTAGAGCGAAAGGTGTCCGCCATGGCTCGATTTGGCGTCGCCCTGATCGACCAAGAACCACCGCAGCTCCTCAATCCAGTTTCTTCCGCACTTGTGCAGCCCGTCGAAAGTTCTGGTCTTGAGTCCTCGCAGCACTTCAGCTTGCCCTTTCTACTTGACCGTTGCTCTTGGATGAGCAACAGAAGCAAAGCACCTTGGCGCCAAGATCTTGGACGATCGCATGAAGGTGCGATCGTGAATTGTGTGCCGTTGTCGGTGATGATCCGTTAGAATCCCAAAACGGCAAACAATTGACCAAGAACTTGATCGCCGACTGTCTGTCACCTTCCTCATCGCTTCCACTTCCGCCACTTTGTGAACTTGTCGATTGCACGTACAAGTACTCAAAGCCCCGACAGCTCGGGAAAGGGGCCAGGATGTCGAGCCCCTGATCGAAAATGGCCAGGATAAAGGGATCGTTCGAGAGCTTGAGCTGGCTGTGTATCTGTTTGAATGGAACCGCACGCTTCACACTTGGTTACTTGTGCAGTTGCATCCTTGAGGGCTTCCGCCAGAAGAAACCTTGCCGGAAAGCTTTGCGGCAGTGCTCTTGCGCCAATGTGGTGACCACATATGCCTCCGTATCTCTCGCCAACAGCTTCATCCATCTTCCCGCAAATACACTTCAATTTCACACCGCTGAGTCTTCTTCATGCAGGATGTTGTCAACAAACTGGTACATACTTGACTGCCGGGCTACTCTTTCCGCTTCTTCTTGCTCTTCGGGAAGTTCTCCTGTTTGAAGGAAATGGACGATCTGATGTGCCCATGTTGGAGCTTGCGGCTCGACGACTAGGACTAAAGGCATATCTGCCGCTGCGGGAACATTAGCTTCTACGGCAAGAACCTGCGGCTCAGCCGGAGCTTGATGATCCTCGGCAAGCTTGCCGGAGCAAAACTTGTCGGGAGCGTCTGCTTCAACGATATAAACCCTAGGGCTTGTCGGAGCAGACTGCTCCTCAGCGATATCTGTGTTGATTTTGTGGACCTTCTTGGCGGGCGGCAGGGGAGCTCGCGTAAAGTAGTCACCAGAAACCAACTTTCTCTTCTTGTTCTGTCCAGTTGATGGTGTTACAGTTGGTTGAGTCAGCTTGAGCACAAAAATTCCTGGTTCCACAGGTAACTTGAGTGCAGCATACTTTTACAGGCCATCAGCAATATCATTCTGAGCTCTTGGAACATGTTCCATTTGCAGGCCTTCAAAGTGTTCTTCTAGCTTCCTCACTTCATCAACGTAGGCTTCCATCAACGGACTCTGATAATCTTTGTTCACTTGGCGGACGACAAGTTGCGAGTCACCCCTGACAATGAGCTTCCTGATCGCAAGGTCCACTTCAATCCTGAGGCCGGCAAGCAAACCTTCATACTCTGCAGTATTATTTGTCGCTTGCTCCTTGGGAAAGTGCATCTGGACTATGTACTTGAGGTGCTCTCCGGTGGGTGCGATAAGCAGCACGCCGCACCGGCGCTTTGCAGCGAGAAGGCACCATCAAAATACATCAGCCACTCTTTATTTGCTTCCTTGACGGGATGCTCGTCTCGAATTTCTTCATCTTGCGCAAGCGCCCACTCGCTATAAACTCTGCCAATGCTCGCTTTTGATAGTTGAAGTGCTTTCAAACTTGAGGCCAAAGCTTGACAGTTCCAAAGGCCCACTCGACAATCCTGCCTGTTGCTTCTGGATTTTGTAATATCCTTTTCAGGGAAAGCGAGTGACGACTGTTATCTCATGTGCTTGGAAGTAATGGCGCAGCTTTCTCGAGGCCATGAGGAGGCCGAAAAGCAACTTCTGCACACCAGAGTACCTTGACCTAGCCCCTTGCAGAAGGGAACTAACAAAGTAAACTGGGTGCTGCACCATCCTTTTCTGAATCTTCTCGCAATCCTGCGCAGATCCGACCTTGTCGGGACCAGAGCTTGACGGCGAAGCCCCCTGCTTGTCGCTGGATGCATCTGCCTCGGTTGCCGGCTCATCATCCGCCTCCCTCTCCGCTACTAACGCAGCACTAACCACTTGATTGGTTGCCGCTATATACAGCAGCAACTTCTCTTGTGGCCTAGGTGCGACAAGTATTGGAGTGGAGGACAGTACCTCTTCAAGTCTCGCAGCGCAGCCTCCGCTCGAGTCCATTTCATTGGACCTGCCTTTTCAAAATCTTGAAAATGGCAGGCGCTCACCAAAGACCTAGAGATAAACCTGCCGAGAGCAGCCACGCAACCGCAAGCCTTCTTAGATCCTTGACGCGCCTTGGTGCTTCAATCTGTTCAATGGCCTTAATCTTGTCGGGGTTGGCTTCAATTCCCCACTGAGACACGAAGAACCCGAGAAGCTTGCCGGATGGGACTCCAAACACGCACTTCTTGGGGTTGAGCTTGAGGTTGATCTTGCGCAGATTTGCAAAGGTCTCATCTAAGTCTTGAACCAGAGTTGCTTTGTCCTTGCTCTTGACCACTATGTCATTCATGTAGGCTTCTACATTTCTGTGCATTTGGGGCTCAAAAGCATCGTGGACTACTCTTGCAAACGTTGAACCAGCATTCTTCAAACCGAAAGGCATCCGTATGAAACAATATGTGCCACATGGTGTAATGAATGCGGTTTTCTCTTCATCCTCTTCGCCATGAAGATCTGATGATATCTGAATATGCATCAAGAAATGAAAGCAAATCACATCCACCGTGGAGTCAACAATCTGGTCGATACGTGGCAAGGGAAATGGGTCTTTGGGACAAGCTTTATTAACATCCGTGAAGTCAATACAAAGTCTCCATTTCCATGCCTTGCCTTATGCATAACCACCGGATTGGCCAACCACGGGATGGAGCACTCCGACAAGGCCTCGCCGCTTCCAGTTTCTTGATCTCTTCGCTATGAACTCTTGGCGCCCAACGCCTGCTTCCTAACTTTTTGTTTGACGGGCACAAGATGAGGACACACAGCTAGGTGGTGCTCAATTACTTTCAGGAACACCGGGATGTCGACGGTTGCCATGCAAACACATCGACATTCGCCCAGGAAAGCAACGAGCTCGCCTTCCTATTTAGGGTCAAGCGTGGCACCGATGGTGAAGGTACCACCAGTGCCGTCCTCCTTGGCGGACACTTTCTTGGTCTTCGGCGGAGCTGCCATCATCTTCTTGCACTTGCCGGTGGAGCTCGATGGTGCGTCCTCGACGGTAGCGCAGCACTTCAAAGAGGTGCGCTTGCCGGAGTGGGCATCAGAGCTCTTGCCGGACGAAGTGGTCTTCTTCTTCCCCCCGGGAGCTTCAGCGGCAAGTGATTTGCTATATGTCGCAGCTGCTGCATCCCGGTAAATCTTGTCGGCGCAGATAAGCGCATCCTTCTTGTCGCCATGGACAGAAATGACGCTTATCGGGCCGGGCATCTTGAGTAGGTTGTAGGCGTAATGAGAGGCTGCCATGAACTTGGCGAGTGCCGACGACCAAGTATTCCATTGTAGGGCAATGGGAAATGAGCAACGCCAAATGTGACCCTCTCGATCCCTGAAATTCAGTTCATGCCAAATGTTACCGGCAAGGTGATCTTCCCTTGGGCTTGCTCCTTCTCGAGTTGATTCCTTGAAAGTTCCGGTCTCTTCGAGCTCGATGTCGTGGATTTGAAGCTTCGAGCATGCGGTGGAGATCAGATTTAGGCGGCCCCGCCGCCAACTAACATCTTGGTGACCTTGAGGTTGCGGATGGTTGGTGAGACCAACATCGCAAACACCCGACCGCAGTTACGTGATCGGGGTGGTCCTCAATATCAAGATGATAGGCGTGTTGGACCACTTCAGAGGCTCACGTGACTCTACACGGACGGTTCTCGCTGCATTAACCTCCCCCGCATCCACTGCTTGAGTTGGCGGTGTGAGATATGCGAGAAGCACCACCGCCAACGCAGAGAACCTCTCGTTGCCTTCAAACTCCTGCTCATCAGCTTCATCGACTTCCATATCTTCATCATCATCTTCGCTTTCATCCTTGTCGCGCCGCTGGGAGGTCTGTCTCCTTGCCGCTGCTTGGCCTTTGCGCGCGCCTCCCCGCCGGTCTCTTCTTGCTAGCTGCTAGCACCTCCTGGGCCTTCTCCTTGTCTCGCCGCTCAGACTTCAGCCTTCGAGCTCAACAAGCTGCTCAACTTTCTTGCAACTCGAGATCGTGGCCCTTGGTGCGGTGAATCTTGCAAGATCGCTTGTTGAGCTGTCCTGCTTGTCGGCCGCCACAGCTTGGCGACGGTGTCACGCAACCTCCTTGCCGGAGCCACCAACTTTTGCCTTGTTGGCGCCATCCGCTGTCGGACTGCCGACAACTAGTACCTCTTTGCTCTTCTTCTTTCGTTGTTCCCGCCGCTCTTCTTTGTCGGGCGGTCTCCTCACCGTCGCACCTAGCTCCAATGTTCTCTCCTGGGAGTCTTCTTCCTTCTTCAGCCCGTGCACACTTGTCGGCCAGGGCGTAGAGCTCACTGACGTCCTTTACTTTGCACATCGCCATCTCCTCCCTCATCCTGTGGTTCCGCACGCTCGATGGAATGCGCCGATCACCATGGCAGTGGTGGACATCCGGGATGTTGTAGTGCACACGGCTGAATCTCTGGATAACTTGGCGGGACTCTCCTCCTTCCGGCGAAAGCAGGTGAAGGTCACTCTTGGCCATGAGGCTTGTGGTCGCCGTGAAGGCACCGACAAACCGATGGCACAAATCTGCCCAAGAAGATATGGAGCTGTCCGCAAGTGCATGAGCCAAGATCTCGACGCTTGGCTTGAGTACCGAGGGAAGTAGTTGGCAGGATCTTGTCGCCTCGCCCCCGCAGCCGCACCGCAATGGTGTAGATGCCGAGGAACTCCGATGGGTGTGTCCTGCCATCATATTTCTCTCGCACATCTGCTTGAAGTTTTTCTTGTCGGGCCTTTGGACTTGCCGCAGCTCACGAAAGTGAACGCAGGGCAACCTACCGCGTCTGGCAAGTCACCCGTTCCTCGGGCGCTTGCATGTCGACAGCGGGCCCGGCCGCTGGTCGATTGACGCCGCTTTCTTGGGGCGCCGGCGCGGTTCGAGCGTCTTCTTGTTGCCGCTCATAAGAACTTGGCGCTGATCACGGCGTGCTCGTGGATCCGATGACGCGTGGAGTCGCCGCCGATGTGGATCCGAGGATGGTGATCTTGGCCTTCCGGAAGGGGAGTGCATGGTGGTTGCACCCCGCAGGTCTCTGTCGCCACCGGCTGTGCCTTGTCGTCTCGCCGCGCAAGGACGCAGTTGGTTGCCGCGGAACGCGTCGCCATTGGCGGCCGATGAGACTCGATGGTGGCCCTCCATTCGCCGACCTTATGCGCCGTTGGAGGGTAGTCTAGAAGGAGTTGAGCTCTGCCAAGGCTTCCGCTAGAGTGGTGGGTGGCAATGGCGTCTGTACGCGAGGAGCGGGATGTGCTCGAACTTCTAACCAAGTTAGAGGAGCATCATCCCGCCCGCGATCGTACTCGCTCGTACCAGCATGTTGGCGTGCATGCGGGTCTCGAGGGCCTCGGGATCCTCCAGCTTGGCCTTGATCCGACGAGTGCATGGCGCTGCAAGCACCATGACGCTGTCGGTCCCGCGCCTCTCGAGATGGACGCAGTGCGGATGAGACGCCCGGCTTCTGCGCCGCCTTGTCCTAGACTTGGCAGCCTCGTGGGCTCCCTCGACGACGCGGTTCCTCCGCTGACGTCTTCCCCACCACTCGCCGCCCGGTGGTGGTGGGTTTTGACGCGATGGCTACTCTGCCGCCGCCAAGACTTCTTCTTGGTGCCATGTTGATGAAGGTGATGATGAAGTTGCTCGTGTGACCCGCTGGATCAGGTTCACACAGCCTCGACGCCTCTACCGGGCGCGCCAAAGATGTCGGGGAAGCTGATCGTGACCCACGAACACCTATGGGACCGAGTCCCTTGTGGTTCGGTGGGGGGCGGAGATTGCACAAAGATCAGATCGAAGCGATGCACACGAGCAGATTTGCCCAGCTTCGAAGCTCTCCGGAGAGATAATACTCCTACTGCTGCTTGGTTGATTGTATCGTGTTCTTGCTAGGGAGCAATGAGAGCTACAAAACCTAGCCTGAGTGGGTGTAGTCTCGAATGAGTCGAATAGACCGAGCGGAGCCGAACTCCTTTCTAACGCTGCACTTGGGCCTCCTTTTATAGGCACAAGGGGTCACCATGTGGCAAGTAGACAAGGGTAAAATAGGAAAAGCGAGTGGTTGGTACACCGCTTTGGCAGGTGTCTGATGATCTATACCTTTGCCTTGCGTACAACTACCGGATTGGCCAACCACGGCTGGATGTGATTTGCTTTCATTTCTTGATGCATATTCAGGATATCATCAGATCTTCATGGCAGAAGAGGATGAAGAGAAAACTGCATTCATTACACCATGTGGCACATATTGTTTCATACGGATGCCTTTCGGCTTGAAGAATGCTGTTTCAACGCTTGTAAGAGTAGTCCACGACGCTTTTGAGCCCCAAATGCACGTAAATGTAAAGCCTACATGGATGACATAGTGGTCAAGAGCAAGGACAAAGCAACTCTGGTTCAAGACTTAGATGAGACCTTTGCAAATCTGCGCAAGATCAACCTCAAGCTCAACCCCGAGAAGTGCGTGTTTGAGTCCCATCCGGCAAGCTTCTGGGGTTCTTCGTGTCTCGGAGGAATTGAAGCCAACCCCGACAAGATTAAAGCCATTGAGCAGATTGAAGCTCAAAAGCGCGTCAAGGATGTAACGAAGACTTGCCGGTTGCGCATGGCTCGCCTCAAAGAGGTTTATCTCTAGGTCGGCTGGTAGCATACTGCCGCATTTTTCAAGATTTTGAAAAAGGCAGGTCCAATGAAATGGACTCGAGCGGAGGCTGCGCTGCAGACTTGAAGAGGTACCTGTCCTCCACTCCAATACTTGTCGCTTCTAGGCCACAAGAGAAGTTGCTGCTATACATAGCGGCAACCAATCAAGTGGTTAGTGCTGCGTTAGTAGCGGAGAGGGAGGATGATGATGAGCAAGCCACCGAGGCGTATGACCATCTAGCGACAAGGAGGCTTCTCCGTCAAGCTCTGGTCCCGACAAGGACGGATCTGCGCGGGATTCGCGACAAGATGCGTAAAAGGATGGTGCAGCGCCCAGTCTACTTTTTGTCGGTTTCCTTCACAGGGGCTAGGTCAAGGTACTGGCGTGCGTAAGTTGCTTCGGCCGCCTCACGCCTCGAGAAAGCTGCGCCATTACTTCCAAGCACGAGATAACAGCTTGTCACTAAGCTTTCGGCTGAAGAGGATATTGCAAAATCCAGAAGCAACAGCGGGATTGTCGAGTGGAGCCTTTGGGCATCAAGCTTTGGCCTCAAGTTTGAAAGCACTTCAACTATCGAGAAGCAGAGCATTGGTAGAGTTTATAGCAGAATGGGCGCCAACGCAAGATGAAGAAATCCTGCAGACGAGCATCCCGTCAAGGAAGCAAGTAAAGAGTGGCTGATGTATTTGATGGTGCCTTCTCGCTGCAAGGCGGCGGTGCGGCGTCTGCTTATCGCACCCACCGGAGAGCACCTCAAATACATAGTCCAAATGCACTTTCCCAAGGAACAAGCAACAAATAATACTTTGCAGTATGAAGGTTTGCTTGCCGGTCTCGAGATTGCAGTAGACCTTGGGATCAGGAAGCTTATTGTCGGGGTGACTCACAGCTTGTCGTCCGCCAAGTAAACAAAGATTATCGAGAGTCGTTGATGGAAGCTTCTCGTTGATGAAGTGAGAAAGTTAGAAGAGCACTTTGAAGGCCTGCAAATGGAACATGTTCCAAGAGCTCGTAATGATATTGCCGATGTCTGTCAAAGTGCGCTGCACTCAAGTTACACAATGGAACCAGGATTTTTGTGCTCAAGCTGACTCAACCAACCTGTAACACCATCAACCTGGATGAGAACAAAAGAGGAAGTTGGTTTACTGTGACTACTTTCGGCGCAGTAGCTCACGAAGCCGCCGCCAAGAAGGTCCCCAAGATCAACACAGATATCTGCTGAGGAGCGGTCTCCGGCGACAAGCCCTAGGGTTTGTTTCGTTGACGAGACGCTCCCGACAAGTTTTGCTTCGACAAGCTTGCCGGGATCATCAAGCTCGGTGAGCCGCGGGTTCTTGCCGTAGAAGCTGATTTTCCATAGCAGCGGTGATGTGCCTTTAGTCCTTGTTGTCGAGCCGCAAGCTCCAACATGGGCACAGCAGATTGTCCATTTCCTTGAGACAGGAGAACTTCCGAAGAGCAAGAAGAAAGCGGAAAGAAGTAGCCGGCGGTCAAGTATGTACCAGTTTGTTGACAACATCCTGCATACAAGAAGACTCAACGGTGTGAAAGTGAAGTGTATTGCCGGGAAGATGAATGACTGGCTGGCGAGATACCATGAGGCATATGTGGTCACCACATTGAGCGAAGAGCACTGCCCGGCAAAGCTTTCAGCAAGGTTTCTTCGCCGGCCTCCAGATGCAACTCGCACAAGTAACCAAGTGTGAAGCGCAGCGGCCCATTCCAACAGACAGACCAGCACCAAGCTCTCCGCACCATCCCTTTATCCCGCCATTTTCGTCTGGGGTCGACATCTCCCCCTTCCCCGAAGCTGTGGGGCTTTGAGTACTTGTACGCCGAATCGACAAGTTCACAAAGTGGCCGGAAGTGGAAGCAAGGAGGAAGGTGACAAGACACCAGCGATCAAGTTCTTCAGGTCAATTGTTTGCCGCTTTGGGATTCCTAACCGGATCATCACCGACAACGGCACACAATTCACGAGTCGCAGCCTTCATGCAATACGCCCAAGATCTTACGCCAAGGTCCGTGCGCTTCATTGCTCATCCGGAGCAACGGTCAAGCGTAGAGGGCAAACGCCTGAAGTGCTGCGAGGACTCAAGACCGAGAACTTTTCGGCCAGTGCTGCGGAAGTGCGAAGAAACTGGATTGAGGAGCTGCCGGTGGTTCTTTGGTCGATCAGACGACGCCAAATCGAGCCATCGCCGACACCTTTCGCCTAGTCTATGGAGCAGAGGCAGTTCTCCCCACGGAACTCAGATATGGTCACCTCGAGTGCTCGCTATGATGAGCTTGAGCAAGAGCAGCCGCGATAAGATGACGCCGCGCCTTGAGGAGGATCGCTCAAAGCTGTCAGACGAGCTGCTCGTTAATGCAGAAGCTTTTGCGCTACCATAGCCGCAGTTAACGCCAAGCTTCGAGGAAGGCGACCTGTTCTTCGCGGTTCAATCCGCCAAGAATTCCAACAAGTTGACGCCAAAGGGAAGGTCTTATCGGGTGAAACGAATACTAGGCCGGCGCTGTCGCTTTGAGACCGAAGATGGCTCCAGTGAGCAACTCCTGAATATAGAGCATCTTCGTAAGTTTTACCATAGGCGTGTGTCGGAACCTGTTCCGCAACCACCCTTTTGTACAAGTCTTGCCGCTGTTGTATGTAATCTTTGTACAAAGCCGGGCGCAGACCTGCATCAAGAAAGTTCATGTGTTGCGCACAACTTGTCAAATGCATGCTTTCATAATACGTCATGCATGTGTTATCTAACATTTTGTGCAGCATCCACACCGTAAGCAATAACGAGCCACTAGGCTCCATAACTTTATTTTCTTCTTTCTTCTCAAAAGAAAGGAAGGTTCCTTCGCCCACAAGTTAGCCGGGGAGGAGAAGATAATGGTGTGGCCGCCAAGTGTCGCCGAGGAAGTATCGCCTTGCCGGAAGCTTAACGACGTAAAAGCTAAGTTGCCAAAGTTTGAGCAATCAGTTTTAAATTTTAAGTTATCTTCCTCGAACGATAAGTACTTTGTATGGAAAACCTCGCGAAGGAACTAACTCGGCTGGTTTTGCCTCTTACTTTGTTTCGAGTCCGCCAACAACTTAAGTGAGCCGCAACCAGTTGCGACTAGGTTGTTTGTCGAGGCGCATCGCCAAGCAGTTGCCGACGCTCGACTCAGCCATGCAAAGGTGCTCACCGACAAGTTCCCTAAAAGCGAGGGCACAAACATACAAAGGAAGAAATCAAGTAGAGGAAATAACATTGCATCGCTTGCCTAAGATAGTGTATATTACAAAATGACTTGTCGAGATTTTATAAATTGTTCTCCGAACATGATCTGCGCGACAAGGGAAAGATAAACTTGGCGCCTAGTCTACGCGGGTCGCCATCAACTCTCTTGACTCCGCCACCCTGTCCACAATGGGTGCGGTAAGGGCCTTGAGCGCTTCAACGCCGCCAGCTTGGCGGCAGGACTTGAAGACGCTGGTGAAGTCGACGCTCGATTGCGGAAGGCCACCTTCATCAGCACCTTCTCAAGAGCCCTCAGACAGATTTGGCGCGACTCGCCGGCCAGCTTTGGGACCTCCTCCCGAGTCACTGGAGAGCCGCCAACACGCCTTGAAGAACAGGCCGAGCTTGGCGCCTGGGTTGAGATGCTCGCGTGGGGTACCCGAGATCCACCATCCCCAGCTCCATCAGCTCCTTGTCGATGGAGGCGGCTGTATTG